>RHLO01000185.1:0-12198 GCA_003719415.1 Aspergillus olivimuriae
TCAAGAAGATGTCCGTCATCTTCACCAAGTCGACTCCCCAGGAAGAACGCACGATGGTCTTCACCAAGGGCGCCGTGGAACGCATCATCGATTCCTGCACCACCGTCATCTGGGACCAGGACTCGTCCACCCCGGTGACCCTGACCGATGAGCTCCGCGACCAGATTCTCCAGAACATGGAGGAGCTGGCTAAGCTGGGTCTGCGCGTGCTGGCCCTCGCCCACCGCCCGTACAAGGAAGAAAACCGCATTCTCGAAGGCTCCGACATCAACCGGGAAGAGGTTGAGAAGGACCTCATGTTCCTGGGTCTGATCGGTCTCTACGACCCGCCCCGCCCGGAGACGGCCGGTGCCATCGAAGAGTGCTACCGCGCCGGCATTGCCGTGCACATGGTGACCGGCGACCATCCCGGCACGGCCAAGGCCATTGCCCAGCAAGTCGGGATCATCCCGGCGGATCTGAGCACCGTCGCCGCCGATGTGTCGGATGCGATGGTCATGACCGCCAGTCAATTCGATAAGCTTACGGATGACGAAGTGGACGCCCTGCCCACCTTGCCGCTGGTCATTGCGCGGTGCGCCCCGCAGACCAAGGTCCGCATGATTGATGCCCTGCACCGCCGGGGACGCTTTGCCGCCATGACGGGTGATGGTGTCAATGATTCGCCCTCGCTCAAGCATGCCGACGTCGGTATCGCCATGGGCATGGCGGGTTCTGATGTGGCTAAGGACGCGTCGGACATCATTCTCACTGATGATAACTTTGCCTCAATTCTGAACGCCGTCGAAGAGGGCCGCCGGATTTTTGATAACATTCAGAAATTCGTGCTCCACCTGTTGTCGGAGAACATCGCCCAGGCCTGCACGTTGCTCATCGGCTTAGCCTTCCAGGACAAGAACGGCCAGTCGGTGTTCCCCCTGTCGCCCGTGGAAATTCTCTGGATCATCATGATCACTTCCGGTATGCCGGACATGGGTCTCGGTATGGAGGTGGCCGCCCCCGATATCATGGACCGTCCCCCGCAAAGCAAGGCGGGCATCTTCACCGTCGAAGTGATTGTCGACATCCTGGTGTATGGCCTCTGGACCGCCGCGCTCTGCCTGTCGGCCTTCTCCCTGCGCATGTGGGCCTTTGGCAACGGCAATCTCGGCCGTGGCTGCAACCGGGACTGGTCCGAGGAGTGTGATCTGGTGTTCCGGGCTCGCGCGACCACCTTTGTCTGTCTCACCTGGTTCGCGCTCTTCCTCGCCTGGGAGATGGTCAATATGCGCCGCTCGTTCTTCCGCATGCAGCCCAAGTCCACCAAGTACTTCACCCAGTGGATGCACGACGTGTGGCGCAACAAGTTCCTCTTCTGGTCCATCATGGCCGGCTGGATCACCACGTTCCCCATCCTGTACATCCCCGTGCTGAACCACGTCGTGTTCAAGCACACCGGCATCAGCTGGGAGTGGGGGATCGTGTTCGTCGAGGCGGCGCTGTTCTTCGCCGGTGTCGAGTTCTGGAAGCTCTGCAAGCGCATCTTCTTCCGTCGTCGGGCTCGGAAGCAGAAGACCCTGTCCCAGAACCCAGTCGGCGAGCATTACTAACCATTGCTTTCCCTGGTCCGGGATCACATAATAGGACTAGGGAGTCATCCCTTTGCATCACGTCGGTTCTATGTGCTTCGTACGCGGGAATTTGCTGACTGGATATTGGATTTTGAACATAATTATCAAGATATACACGTGAACGAAAAAGCCCACATAGAAGGGAGGAGGATAGGCCGGCGAGACTCTGACTGCGGATTGTTTTTATTTTTCATTTTTCAGGTTATGATGCCCCTGCAGACGAACAGGTACGTACCGGCAGTAATAGCAGTAGATAGTCAATACATGAAACGTATTTATATCCGGTTATCATTTCGCTCTCCATAGTAAGGTCGAAAGTCCTGGAGCCTCAGGTTACCCCGGACCGGTGCCTGTGCCTGTGCCTGGAGCGTGGGAGATGCCTCTGTTGACTCAAACTCACGATGTATGACGTCGGTCACCTCCCTCGGCGAACCCTAACTCAGCCTCAACCCGTCGTCGCAAACCCCCCATGCCAGACCAAGCCATGACCCTATACCCGTCGCGCGACAGTCCCCGCCGACCTCGCCGACCTCGCCGTCTCCATCCTCATTCCCTACGTCCAGCTCAAGCTCTACCCCTCCCCCGCGAAAGTCTACCCGGACATGATCATCTGCGGACCCTTCGGGCCGGACGGCTTCGCGCTGCAGACGCTCGGCATGGCCATCCTCGACGGGGCGTTTGCGTCGGATGATCGGGGGGGGAGGGTTGTTGATGGCGCGGGCGGCCGACCCGGTTGGCGTTGGGAGGCGGTTTTTGGGCGTTGTTTCCTGGGGGGTTGGTTCGTTTTGGTGGAGGCTTGCTTTGGTGAGTACGTATTGGGCATACTTTGTTGGTGCAGTTGGAATTCTGCGGTGCAATTGGGAAATTTGATGCAGTCGGCTGCTTTTCATGTCTGGTCGAAGACGACGTTGTTGTTGATCTTAGTTGTACTGACCATTTGGAATTACCTTGTTTACTGTCAAGGGATCATCACGGGGAGGGTGCTGGGTTTGGAGAATCGATGGAGACATGAGTATCCTGTGAGATATGCGGATAAAGAGGCGTAGATGTTGGGGAATCCGTTGGTTTGTATTTGTGTATTTGTATGTATGTACTGAAGAAAGATTATGTATATAGATGAGAAGTAGAGGTGTGGTTGGTTGACTTGCCGGAGGACAATGATAAAGGCAGTCGGTAGTGGTCAACCATTTGTATAAGTTGATATTTGGGATGGGAGGACCTCCCATGTTATATACGTATGCGAACCAATGAGTTAGTATAGACACCCTGGAATCGTGCTCGGATCGAATCCGTTATCCAGCCAAATGCAGTTCACCTCCGACCCCGTCAGCATGGCGGTATCAGCAGCCAGCGTGCCAATCCCCGCGAGGGACGCATCGTGTGGGAAGTGATACGGGGTGGGGACCGAGCTGGTAGTCGTATCTGTCGGCGCGCTTGTCGTCCAGCTACTACTTCAACCAAGCTGTTAGTCTCATTCTCACAACCCAATCCACAAGCACAGGAACACCAAAGACAAACATACTCCAACCACGGGAACGAATCCACCAGCACCTGATTCGTATCGACGACCGGATCCGCCGCCAGAACCGCCTGCTTGGCCACCTTCATCAAATCCATACTCATCACTTTCCCCGAGGTATACCCCGCCGGCTCAATCTCATCCAGACACTTGATGCCGCGTTCCACGACCGCAAACGTCTGGCGCGCACGATCCGGGTCATTCCCCAGGTTCAGCACGTCGTACAGCAGGGTCATACACGACGAGACGATAAACGAAGCCAGCGCGCCATCGTACCGCATATCCGGGAACCGGCGAAAATACACATCATAGGCGAGATTGACGAGATTGCGCGCCGCCGAGGTCGACGCATCGATGCAACTCTGCAAGTCCACGCAGCCGACAGCGCACTGCTGCGCTTCAACGGTCGAGGGGAAGAAGGTCGTCAGCACCAGCGCGGGTCGGTACAGCAGCATGCGTACTGTGTAGTAGCTCATGCCGAGAGAGATGCGCTGGATCTCCTGCCAGTCCGCGCCGATGGGGGTGGCCTCCTCGAAGAAGTGCAGATACGACGGCAGCGAGTGGGTGACGGTGTGGAGGGCGGCGTCGCACTCGGTGCTGGTCTGCTGGAGCTTGGCCATATCGGCGAGACTCTTGATGCTGGCGGGGGAGTAGATGTCGATGGAGACGCGGTCGGCGATCTTGGAGATTTCCGCCATGGCGCGCACCCAGGCGCATTCGACGGACGGGGCGTGGTACCGGGGGTTGGTGTCGTCGCGGTGGAAGGGGAGGTCTTCGGGGTAGGCGCTGTCGATTTGGTTCTCGGAGAGGGCGGACGGGCGTCCCATGTGGACGGATGAGATGCGTTCGAAGACGAAGACGATCCAGAATGTGAGGCGCAGTCGGTGCATGTGGGGTTCTCGTCCGTCGGTGACTTGGGATCGGTGGAGGCCGAGGACCATGGCGGTGCGGGTGGCATGGCCGAGATACATGTAGGCGTCGTTTTGTCGCATGACCTGGAGGGAGTACATAGCCTGAGAGGAAGGCGGGTCAGCGGAGTTGAGGAGAGGGGGTGTCGAGGGTATGGATACCTTCAACAGCATCAGATGCATTTCCTTGACGCTTGGTTCCTGGAGGAAGATGGGACCTTCGGAGGCCCGGTTGGAGAAATATTCGGCCCAGCCTTCGACGCGTGCTTCGGGCTCTTTGCCCTTCATGTTGACGACGCGAGACCCGATCGCGAGCACCATGAAGAGGATTTCCTTGTTTTTCAGGGCGCGACCGCGCATGGGAGTCTCCCACATCTGGTCCCACGTCTCCAAGATCTCGGAATGGATCAGAACGGGCATCTGCGGGTGCATGATTTTGAAATAAGCGTCGATGAAGTGATCGCCGAGTGCGCGAGGCAGAAAGGCGTCGACTGGCGACGGATTCCGGCGCATATCACCCGCTTCGTCGGCAGCAAACATAAACCGCTGCATGCCCCATTTCTGCAGGGCGTCTGGGATCGAACAGCTACGACGCGCAAGAAGAGATTCATTGGGTGAGGATTGCATGATTCTTTGATACACGCGTTGGAGAAAGCAAAACCCGGATGAAGGACCTGGCGAGTCGTCAGCACTTGTCTTTGATATAGTTTATCTATGTCTGAGACGCTCCAGCAGGGCTCGGGTTGATACCATAGAATTGAAAGTTTCCTGTCTCCGGATTGGAAACACCGATACCGGCCCTCAGTTCATGCTGGCGCTTATAATGCGAGGGATCGTCCAAGGGGACGCCGCAGGACACGATCGAGCTCGGCGTGAGCGCCGGTTTCTTTGCGGGCAACAACGTCGCTGGAGGTTTAGGAGGCTCCTTATTCTGACGACTCTTTCTCTGCCGGATGGAACCCGTACGATAGAGGCATCGGTCTGGGTTTCGCGAGCAGGCATTACATGGATGCTTGCCATTACATTTGATCTTGCGGGTACGACAATGCTCGCAAGCCCTGGAGACACGCTCTCGAGGGGAAGGGGTCATTGTCAGGATGCTTTCCGCCGGGTTTTCCTGTCCAAGACCTGCTAACACAAGCAAATCGGTAGGTGTTGGTGTGAAGGGGTTCGTGGCGACGGAATGCTATTGGCCCGACGAACCAAGCATTTTCATAGATCGCGATAGCGATTCAGTGGGTGGAGATCTAGGACCCCGCACCAAACCCAGCAAAAACACCGCGGGTCGGATGTCTGTGCACGTTAGCGGGCTCTCGCAGGATTCGGGCTGCCGCCGCGGGGTGGAGGACGGGATAGGGCTTTTCTCGGAGGATACTGGAATTGTTGAATGGGTTCAGTTGGAGAGCGTCGATGGACACTGAGAGGGAGGATGGATGACTCAGCCGCCGGATCGATTTGTAATCCATTCGGAGACTTAGGGATACTTTATCTGTACTTGCTGCACGCATGCCCAATGCTGAAGGTTTGTTTGTCTGGTGAATGAAGGTATAATGATGAAGATATTGATGAGGATATTGACTTTGTCGAGCAACAACAGGGAGTATTCACAAAAGGAATGAATGTGGATGATCTGTGAATGAGCCCTCTTTATCCTTCACTCTTTTGTAGGATGTATATATCACCCGAGCTGACCTCTCCCCTGAGAAACGTATCTCTCCTCTACACCTCTCCACTAGCTCTACAGCTGCTGTGATATACTCTCTCATCTTTATAGCATGAACAAGCAATCATACGATCCCTCTGACACCATTCTTTCCATACATATAAACCACCAAGGCTCGTCATGTCCGTCATGCCTCACTATGAATCCTCAATACGATCTTCTACCTAAGAGCGCAGCGAAAACCGTCTATAAACGGCTTCACGGGAATGAAACGAGCTACAGAATTCTAAATATATCCGCAATACGTTGAAAGGTGTTCTCATCAAGATCATTCTACTCGGATTATACAGGCAAGGAACATCCCCCAGATGATGATGATGATCTAACCGTACATAGATATGGAAGGATGAATCGAGTGGCAAAAAGCTTCAGTTGATGTATCTTTATACACCTGGAATCTAAAGATATCGCGCGTCTCAAACCCCATGCAGCTCAGCGATATGTCCGCCAACAAAGAATCAAACCACAGAGGAGATACCGTACCCCTTGCAGCGATACACCACACCAACTGGAACCAATCCTGATGTCTGAATTGTAAAACTTTGGTGAATATCGTGGGCTTCAAGCCGCCTGATGCCTGTCTGTCTGTCTGTCTGCCCGCCAGTCTGCCCGCTTTCTTGCCTGCCGTACGCTCTATTCCGGTTGAATACTTTTCAGAAGTATCGTCAGACAGCATCCTCATTATCGATGGCCAGCGTTTCCGGCACCTAACTGCCTTTCGCACAGCACCCCCTCTATATTGATTGCAGACTGGACTATATACATTCATCATCGTTCGCATATATCGAATTAATTGACATGTATTTTTCTTCGAGGCAGACGAATCAGAAGATACACCAGAAGAAATCCAAAAAGTAAGAGAAGGCTCATTCTATACGGTACAGGTCTGGTCGCTGCAGAAAGAGCAGCCACAGGAACTGGCAACTGGGCCGGCTGCTTCCAGAAGACAATTGCGCCATTTCAACAGAAATGGTTGAATTCGTTATACCATCGAGCTGAGAATCTGGAACATTCGCAGAGCGATCACGATTCTCGATACAGTGATTAACGATCAGGAAGACCATCTGCGGAGTTTGCCCTGGGGAACGCCTCCTCCGCACATATTTGGTGCGATTTCCCCACGGCTTGATTCGCTTGGACGGCGCCGTCACAGCACCTCTGTATTCCGGTGGATATACCGGTCCTTCTGTCGCCAAAAAATGTGAGCAGACCAACTCTCCTCCACGACACGAATTGGTGTTTTGAATGACACCCTCACAATCGAGCGAAACATTTCATTATATCCATTCAATATAAAGATCGCTACGACCGGGCAGGCCGTAAAGTTCGTGATGGAAGTATCGCTTTCACAAAGCGATAGCCATTGTGCATCTTTGGATCCAGTCTATTAAGAGCTCATCAATCTTATCAGTCTTGCACCCGGTTAGAAAGCAACAGTCAGCTCTGAGCCCAGTACAATTCCTGCATGTCAGCTCAACACTCTGGATATCTGTCAGAATCCAGAGCAGCATGAAATCCACCGTACCAGGCGCATCTGGTGTGTTCACACTTTTTGTGGCCTAGCGGTCATTTTCATTTCACAATATCAGACCAGAGGACTGACATCAGTGGCTGAAGAAAGCGTGCGCTAGTCGCGGTTAGTCGGTCTTGGGCTGATGCGTGCTGATTCGTGATGTGAAGAGTTTTCGTTGTCTGATCAAGTTGGCATGCTCATGATTCGTTCAGTGAGGGACCTGCTGTTTCCACGTGCGTATAGATTGAGAATAGGTGGTTAACAGGCTGGCAGTTCCTATGCTCTGTTGTGCTCCCGCCGATATCTTTGCGTTACGTTGACTCCTATTGGCGGACACTGCGAGGAAGATAAGGGGTCAAGTCTGACTGACCCTCATGCTTCTTGTCTTGAACAACTATCATTTGTTCAAATCAGGTTGGGGTCCCTGATCCTCAGGACTCCTCGGATTCCCATAATCCCTGCAGGAGTGCATGAAACCAGAGGCTCATGCCTACGAATATCGACCAAACTGACATGATCCGGACGTATCTTGCTCGCACCGATGAGTACAGTTCATGTCAACGTGGCCACAAAGTCCACCGTCGAATTGATATATCAATCAAAGTCCATGTCTCTGCTCACGATGGAGAAGACCCGCCAGTCAACCCGGTGGCGACGGAGACTGGAGACGAGACGGAATGATCACTGGGCAAGCAGGAGCGGACTGGAGAACCAGAATGGGGCAGACAGTCCAGGACCGGAATGTGTGGGGTCTGGGGAGGGATTGCACAGGGACAGTCCGAAGGGCAACATTCCTGTGAATCTTGGCCTGGTCGTGCTTCGGAGAAAGTGGGTGGAATGGTCTGATACTCTTTCCTCCGAATAGATAGGCTGATCCGGTACGGAGTAGATACGAGGTGCGATTACTCTAACTCCGGACGAGTCCATCGAACGAGTTGATCGAGTTGTGTTGGTAGCTCTGGTTTCCTTTCGTGTACGTCGTAGAGGAGCGGTGGAGGCGATGATATACTCTATACTCCATCCTTACGTATGCGAATGTGTACTGCGGACTCCGTACAGAAAGGGTGACGGGCATACCAGCCTGCATTCCCACCGCTCACAACAATGCCATGGCACCAAGACGGAGAGAATACTGCCACGGAGGGAACATTATTGCCAACTGGACAGTTTTCTCTCAGCACCGACACGAGAGGGAAGATAAACGGGTAAAAAGAGAGAACCAGGCAACGTGCTATAGCCGAGGGAGCTAACCGGAAGCGGCACTTCTGCCTCCCGTCCGGTGATGACGATGCGGCCTTCATCGGATCACTCCGTCCTACGTCTCTGGACACATAAGATATGAACCTATGTATCTGGAGGTGAGTCACTCAGATCTGGTCATCTGAGCCGGGCACCGGTCAGATGCACCTGCATCTTCCCTGGGAAACGAGAGAAGCGTCGCCCGCTACGGTGCATCGGAGAGGTGAGACGGAACAGGGTCGGGAAGACTCGGCGGATGCCGAGGCGCCTGCAAACGGTGATGACTGGAAGCAGTTTAGGTGCAGGCCGCATGCCAGGGTTCTCCTGCCGGTTGGATCTGGATCGGCAGGCATCCGGGTGGCTGGGGTTACGTAAGGTGCTGTCCGGCTCTTGTTGGTCTTGCCTGGGAACAGCCACCAGGCAAAGACTCCCTGCCGCCAGGGATAGCAAACAGGCGACACCAGGAGGAATCCAGGGATTGTACGAAGTACCAGGGGGGAACCATTGGGTTTTATAATGGGGGGGGTACTTTTTTCCCTTTCTCTTTTTTCCACCGGAATGTCGGGCATATCAGGAATGTTTGGGAAATTGCTGTGGGCAAGGGGGAACCACCGGATCAACCAAAGAAGAAATCAAAACAAATAACCAACAGAGAAAATGATTCATCCAATTGAGACGTCCAACACAGAACAAACAAGAAAAAAGAAACGAAAAGAAGCCGCGTTATCGGGGTTGTTTTTCCCTGTATTTTTTTTTTCCCCAAAATTCTTTTTTGGTTTTCCTTTGGGAGAAAATTTTTCGGGTCATCCGCCGAGGGATTTCGTCACCCGCGGAATCCCTTCAGACCCTCCCACCCACCACGCACACTCCCAGATATAAAACCGGGACAACCACCCTCGGAAGGGATGAGAGTGGATGCGGACGGTCAGGAAAAAGGTCGCTGGAGACACCACATTCCCCCGCCGTGCTTTTGCGCCTGAACCGATGAGGGTGCAAAGCACCATGGCATCATGGCAGAGGAGCTCTCCCGACGGATCCCCAAATAGGAGACCTCGGTGAGCGGGCATGCAGCGCTAGGCAATCAGACGTGGAAAGGGATTCAGCGGCTATTCCCTGGGCTTCCGAGGGAAACCCGCTCTCCGGCTGGATGGGAGGCCTCCTTCCAGCCGATGACCAGTAGCACAGAAGAGGGTCTCGGGGCGAGACAGCCAGGAAAACGCCGGTGGTGGAGCCGCATGCCCGATTCGGCCCGGTGGGTTTGAGCCCGAGAAGAAAGCCAGAAATTAGCATGCGCAGGCGGACTGCTGACTGGTCGCCTCAAGAGACTAAGTGGGGCGGTGCCACTCTGTTGGACCCATATGCGGACGCCCGGTGGATCCGGTGGGAAATTCGGGTGCTTTTTTTTTTGTTGGCTTCTGGTGTGCTTCGATAGTTGCTGGGAGTGCATTCACATACCGATAGCTTGTCTGCTGCGTTCTTGAAGGAGAGCGTCTATTCTGGAGGGATCTCTCGACCCCAATGTCATCTGTAGAACACCCCGTAGACAACCATTGCTATGGAAACCGCCATCCGTGGGCGAGTGGATGGGGGAGCTCCATCCAACTCCATCTGCTCCATCCAGCTCCAGTCGCCCACTCCATCAGCTCCATCCGCGGACCTGCGCGGCCAGTCTGTGCCCGGCCTCATTGGCGGAACCAGAACTCGCAATACTGGGTCTTCTCCCGAACGAACCCGATCCGGCACAGACGCCAGAGGTGCGTGGAAGAGATCCGGACCCCCTGCAGCTCCCTCCACGCACCTCCCTCCATCCCTCTGGACGAGGCGGTCGTAGGGAGTAGTAGGGCTCCCCCCGGCTGTGTGTGGGAAAAAAAGGAAAACGGAAATTTTAGCGGGCCAGTATTTATCTGCGTCGGAGTGCCTGGCGGCCGCGTTCTCCAGCTTTTTCCCTTCCCTTCCTTCCTTTTCCCCCCTTAAAAACTTCTCTCCCCCAGTCCTCCCTCTTTCTCTTCCTTTCTCTCCTCTCCCACAGGAAAAAAAAAACATCCATCCTCGCCCCATCCTTCACAATGGCCTCCTCTCGTGTCTTCGCCTCCCGCCTGGCTTCCACCATGGCCCAGACCTCCAAGGTCGCCCGCCCGGCCACTCGCCTTGCGGCCCCTAAGCGCACCTTCACCACCCAGCGCAAGACCGCTCTCCCCATGACTCCCTTCCAGACCGTCAAGCGCCAGCAGCCTTCCCTCATCCAGGCCAACGCCCGCCAGGTCTTCGCCAACGTCCAGGGCCGCCGTCAGTACTCTTCCGAGATCGCCGACGCCATGGTCCAGGTCTCCCAGAACATGGGTATGGGCTCCGCTGCCATCGGTCTCGGTGGTGCCGGTATCGGTATCGGTCTCGTCTTCGGTGCCCTCCTCCTGGGTGTCTCCCGCAACCCTGCCCTCCGTGGCCAGCTCTTCTCCTACGCCATTCTGGGCTTCGCCTTCGTCGAGGCCATCGGTCTTTTCGACCTGATGGTTGCCATGATGTGCAAGTACGTCTAAACGTGGACGGGTGCTGATCTCACTCGTCTCGGGAGACACTCCACAAAACTGCCCCTTCTTCCTCTCTCCCTCCAATCGGGGTGAGGCTGCCTCGATGTGTTTCTGTTTTGGCTGAAGCGGGACGGGAGGGGATGGACGCATTCAGCTCGTGTCTGGATGTGTTTATGTTTTGGTTCTTGTTTCGGTTGCTTCAGTCATCACAGGACGAGGAGAGGAAGACGGGGGAGATCCAATGGACGGGAGGGTGTTTTGCATCTGTTCATTTAGGAGGTAATTTTGTGGTGGTCTTTTTATATATCATGTACTACTTTTCTTTTCCTTTTTCCTGGCATCATCTATCAACATCCCAAATACATTGTACATATAGAGTTTAAAATGGCCACTGAAAACCCTCAACTCCGCCGTTTTTTCTCGCGTATTGGTTTGTCAGTAGGGAGTGTTACGGGATCGTGGACTATGGACGGACGTCAAACCACGTCGACCGACGAGAAACCGTCAATCCTGCTCTGGTGGGATCTGGGGGCAAAATGCCAACTGTCCACAGTAACAGCAGTAGCAGTAGCAACCCTTGTGGATCACCGGACGAGCCGCCTCCTTACCGCCATTTTGATCCAGGGCGATGCATGCCTACCGACATCCGTCTCCCTGCCGGGATTCCCAGAATGGGATCGATGTTGATTACCTACCTCGTCACGTTCAACGCAACAGCACCCAGCGCCAGACCACAGAATCCCGTCCATCTCGACGCTGCACCCGACCCTCCCGGCCAATCCGTTCCCAAGCACACCGGTGGTGGATCGGGCATTCGGCGATCCAGATCGTGAACGTCACCGGTGGGAGGTGCCACGGATGGCGCGGGTGTCATCGGTCGTTCGGCGTGGTCCCATTGACCTCGTCTCTTCATGGTCCTCTGTAGTCTCTATCATATGTATGTCTATGTATTAATATTATGTACTATGTAGCATGTACTCCTCTGGATGGACGAGTCTGGAGGTCGTGGGATAGGTCGCCGACAGCGTCGATGGATCCTCGGCAGAAACGCGCCAAGAATGGTCTGCAGCCCAATAGCATCGGCCAGTCGCAGGTCCACTCGCCAGTTCACTGGTCAATGGCCTCGTCCGATCCCTGTGACGATCGGATCCCTGATAC
>RHLO01001853.1:0-10762 GCA_003719415.1 Aspergillus olivimuriae
CCCTGCACCTCGACCACGCCCTTCCATTCCCCGCGCGAGGCACCACCCGCCGATCATTCCCCGCGGCAACCCTAGAGCAACTCCGTTCACTGACGAGCAAAGACCTAGGCGACAATGGGGTGCGGGTGGGTCGCGACCAGACCGTCCTGTGGGAGGCGTGGGTGTTATCCTCTTCTTCTTCTGCCTCTTCTTCTTCTATCTAGCAAGAAAACAGAAACCGCATCGAATTGATCAAACTTACCTACCTGGATGGTGTACAGCTGTATGCGGGTGGATATTGTTTCGTGGGTAGGATTAGATATGGTTGGTTGGTTGGTTGGTTGGTAGTAGGTTCCCGAGATATGGAATGGAAAGAGAGATGGGGATGGGATGGGATAGGAAGGGAAGACAGAAGCAACCAAGGGGGGACATTGCATGGCGTTGTCGGCTGTTTGTGTTTCGGTTCATTGTATCCATTTGTTCGTTCCCTTGTATATGGATAGGCTATACTACACTACCTATACTGGTTGTTTGGTTTTGTGTTTTCCTCTTCGATGACGGCATGGGTGTAGATATAAGGTATGCTTGTATTCTGCTGTGTTGCATGTGTCTCTTACTAGAGTGAGAGAGATAAAGGGAGGGAGACTTTGCAGCGGGAAAGACTCGATATATCCAGGTCAGGAGAAGGATTCTATTATATGACTGGCTGGGGTGGTGATGCGATCTTACGAGAGCACGAACGTCCGTCGATCTTGCTCTAGAGCCGTCCAAGTCTGTCAAGGATCATCATCCAGATCTAACTAATCAAAATCTAGGATCAGTCAATCGAAAGGTACGGTACGCATCTAATATCCCCGGGACTATTCCTAGATAGGACGATAATGGTGTCCCCCGGTAGCCGCTGATCGTCACTCTCTGAACTGAGTGATCATGTCCCCGGTTCGCCAGGTCTATTCATCAGGCAATATCTCTCAGGCACCGGGCAATCTTTTATCGTTCATATGACGCGTATATATATCTAGGTACGAGTGATAAAACCCCAGACATGTGAGCGCATACAGGTACACCAGACGAGCCAATCTGACGGATATACAACAAGCAGGAGACAAAGAGGTCCAAAAGGGCAAATAAAAGAAGGGGCAAGTCGCAGTATGAAAGAACCAAAAGCACCAGATCGCCTCATGCTCCCGACACAACCGGTTCCATCGACGCAGGGGGTACCCCCCCTGTGCTCGTCGGCTTGGTATTCCGCTCCCGTAACCGCCGACCCTCCATTAAGCCGCGCAGTCCACGCTTCTGCAGCCCAATCACGCTGCTGAGGTCGCCCGTCCAGATCTCTCGCTCGGGACGGATCTCCGCATCGGTATCGCGACGGCGGTGTTGGTGATGAGGGTGCGCGGAGGAGGAGGCGGATCGACTGGGGTCATCCGTGTCAGATGGATGGTCGAAGCTGGTGTTCGTAGAGGCGGAGGTGGAGGTGCTGGCATTGCTGATGGAGTCTTCGCGGTCGCGCTCGGTGTTGGTGGCGCTGCGATGACGGCGGGTGAAGATGTTGGTGTTGATGCGGAGCGGGATGCCACGCGAGCCGGTTGCGCTGCTTTCAACGGACGCCGCGGCCGACGTCGCGCCATGTTCGGTATCAGACGAGTCCGAAGTGAGCTGGCTGCGTGAGGCCGTCTCGGTGCCGGTTGTGCCGCGGGACTCTTGAGCCGCGTTCACTCCGTTGAGGGCTTCGAGAGTGCCACCAGGCCCACTGATGAACCCAGTGCCCCGTCCGCCGCCGGCTGCCATGGCGGCCGCGTTGAAGACGGCTGCCGCATTTCGACCATCCAGTAGTTGGTGGAGTCGTTCGACGGTGGCTTCAAGGAGTCCATCGATCTGGTAGGGGCGCGCGAGCTGGAGGAGAGAGCAGAGGATCTGGGGGGTGCAGAGGGAGGCTCCGGCGGGCGGGAGGGAAGAGGTGTAGAAGTAGTAGACAAGGACTTGGAGGGTGAGGAAAGTGTGAGGAAGGTAGAGCACGCGGGGGCGAGAGGTTGGAGCTAAAGTATGTGCAGAGGGTATCTCAAGATTCGCTAACAGGGACTTGGAAGAGGCGGAATTATTGCTGACGAGAGTGGTGGCGTTGGAGTAGCTGCTGTTCTGTCCAATCGAGGGCGTGATCGTGATGCTCGAATTACGGCTAGGGTACATCTGGACGGCGGCCGGTCGGAGCGTGGCCGAGTCGGATATCCCATTGTCGGAAGACTCACGAAGAAGTTGGATGAAATAGGGGCCCCATCGTCGGGACAGAATGCGCGAGTTCACCGGGATACGTTCGCCCCCTACAGCCTGCAGCTCCATGTCGGACATTTCGGGCAGCGTCTGAGCGAGTTTCCCCAGTTCATCCGACGCCCCTGAAAAGGGGCGTCCACCGGATGTCAGCTGGGTCAACTTGTGCTGAAGGGAGGCGGGGACGGTTGGGGCGCTGTGCGAGACATATGCGGAGGTCGGGGCAGTTCTGCACGGGTTGTTGTAGAGCCCATACGCCTCCAGTTCGACCATACAGACGTGGGAAAAGTTGAGCCGGCGGTGGTTGTAGTCGTCGACAAGGCTGCGCTTCCGGTGGCCCAGGATGACGAATGTATTTCTTCTGGGCCACAGAATGCCCCGGTTCCAGCTCCCATGGCCGAATACTGAGCCTCCGGCATCAATCCGACCCCATGTCAAGGTCTTGAGGTCAAGAGCCCATAGCGCATACTCCTGCTTCGAGGAGGTCAGGTAGGTACCGCTGACAACGAAATGTCCATTGATGACACCTCCATTGGGGAATCGCAGACCGGGGGGTGATGCGGAGCTCTGCATGGGCTTTTCGACCAGGCGGCCGTCTGGGAGGCGCACCTGGAGTTCCAGCTTGACATCCAAGAAATTGTAATTCGAGTAGATCAACATTGGAGTTCCCTCGCCATCACCGTCCTCCACGGACTCATGCGCCTCCTTGTCCGCAGCAGCCGACCCAATGTCCGAGAACTTCATGCCGACTAGAGGGGCAACGACGCTGCGGTAGGCGCCACAGCTGCGTCCCAACATGCTTGTGTTCGTCCACTTCAAACTGCGGAGGTTGAACACACTGATCTGTTCGATGTAATGATTGGAGCTATCTTGTCCACCGACAACCACCATTTCCGCGCCACCGAATCCATCAATATCCACACCAATGGAGCCTTGATGGGGATTGGACGATGCCGGGTTGTGGTGGATAGCCGACAGCGGTGCCGTCGCAGAGGTGAAGCAAGCGCTGGAAGGAATAATCGTGGCACAATGCGCATATCGTCCCTGAGGGGATTCGGCCGCCGGAACTCGGGTCCATGACCGAGAAGGCACATCGAAGATGTGAATATCCGACATGACAACTACCTCTGGCTGCGGCTCCTGTCCCGTCGCCCCAGTCTCTCCAGCATCCTTCGGAGACTTCTGGGAGGGCGACATACCGCCATAACAGACCAGCTTATTATCTCCGAGCGCGCACATACTGTGAAAGTACCGAGGACGGGGAACGTCACCCGTGGCCTCAATCTTCGTCCAGTGACGCCGAATCAAGTCCAGCTCATATATGTCCGACGTCAGCTGCGGACGGCTCTTGGAGAGAATGCGACCTCCAAAGACATAAAGCTTATCCCCGAGGATTGTGGTCGTCGCCCCAACCAAAGGGTGCGGTTCTCTGCCGGTCGTGCGACGGACATTGCAGACAAGACCTGAGAGATTGATTGGGCCCGACGCAGCTTGCGCCTGAGCCTGGGCCGTCGCTCCAGCCACGGTAGCATGGTCCTCTCTCCCTGAATCCACATAGCCCAAACTCGACTGACTCCTGGACATCATTTTGGCGGTGTGCGGCGGTGATAGGCCGTTTGACGGTGCAAGTCTTCCTTGTGGTTTTGACGCCGCAAAAAAAGAAAGGCCTGGTTGGGCGCGCGAGGGTCGGCTCCTAGTCGTCTCGTTTGCAAATCGTTGTGTTCGACGTCTCTATCCACCGTCGGGTGGCCTCGGGGGTATCCGTGCGGTGAGTCGGCGAACGAGGGCGCTCGAGATCGTACGGCGAATGAGGAATCCGAGGTGGAGAGATCACAACAGGCGGCAAGACAGTCGACAGGAAGCGAACGGGCGAAAGTGAACGATCGAGGGTCGGCTGTTGTTGGGTCGCTGCGTTCCCCGCTGTCTGCTGACCCAGACGCTCCGTGGGTGAGTAAAAAGTTGAGACGGAAGTCCCACTTGCGGGGCTGACCGAGTACGGCGGGGGAGGCGAGGAAGGAGGACAAACGACGGTATTCGAGAGGCGTCGAGACACACGCCAGAGAAATTGGCCACAGCTGGTCGCCAAGGGGAGGAGGGGGAAAGGGGAGGAAGGCAAGCGCACGGAGGGACGTGAGGGAGGAAAGAGGCCCGTCCAGGCGGCAGCCGTTATTGGGCGTCGGCAGGTGGAGCCGCAAAAAGAATCCCATCTTCAACGCTCATACAATCGCCGCCGTACTCCCATCCGGCATGAATACGAGTCCAACCGAACACCTTCTCAGGCACATTCGCCCTCGCCCTCGGTCGCAGATGGCCTGCAGGATGACATCGCGCCAGCCTTGCCGCGGCTGCTCGCAAAATCAAGTATGGCCCATCCGTGCAGCCCATGTTCCTGCATACGACTCCACCGAGGCGGCCAGGCACTGCACGATGTGCCAAGAACCCCCAAGACAGGGACATCCCCAATTTGAATCATGACGGTATAGTAATAATAATAATAATAATAATCGATTTGTATCAAGAGGTATCAAACAGTACGAGACAGAAACCTTCATACCCTTTTGTGTTTTTCCTTCCAAATAATAGTTCATCCAGTCATTCCACAATCACGACGGAGTCTTCCGCCAGGGACGCCATCAGTTCCCGCGGACAGGTCGGATCGAGGGTCATCATTTAGTCCTTCTTGAGGTTGGTGAAGCGGAGGTACCTGCCATGCGGGTTAGTCTTCTGCGCATTGTCCAGCAATCCAACCCAGGGACCAAACTTACGGCTTGACAACGCGAACCTCGCCGAACTTCTTCTGGGCATCCTCGGTGGAGACCGGGGGAGGAATGACGACATCATCGCCGGGGAGCCAGTTGATGGGGCAGGTGACACCATGCTTGTCGGTGGTCTGGAGCGCATCGACGACACGGAGGACCTCAGCGGTGTTACGGCCCGTGGAGGCGGGGTAGGACATGATCAGACGGATCTTCTTGCTGGGGTCGATGATGAAAACGGAGCGGATGGTCAGAGCCATGCCCTTGGAGTCGACGTTGGTGGTGTCCTGGTAGTCGACCATGTCGTAGGCGTAGGCGATCTTGCGGTCGGGGTCGGAGATGATGGGGAAGGTGAGCTTGCCACCGGAGACCTCATCGATGTCCTTGATCCAAGCCTTGTGGGACTCGGTGCCGTTGGCGCTCTGCCACCTCTGTCAGAACAGGAACCCTTTCGAAAGACCGTTGTCCCTGGGGGAGATAGGGATCGCTACTCACCAGACCGATGAGCTTGACGCCGCGAGCAGCGAACTCGGGCTCAAGCTTGGCGAAAGCACCCAGCTCAGTGGTACAGATGGGAGTGAAGTCATCCTAGCATCCATGCTGTTAGCTACCAGGGTTTGTCTTCGTTCTGGGGATCTCCATTCCCATCACTTCTCGTTGGGTAGGGGGGCCGTTGCGGAGCTGGGCGGAAGAAAGGCACTCACGGGGTGGGAGAAGAGGATGGCCCAGCTGTCGCCAATGAAGTCGTGGAAGGTGATGGAGCCGTTGGAGGAGTCAGCCTCGAAGTTCGGGGCGACAGAGCCGAGACGGAGGCTGTGAGGATAAGCTGTCAGTGGAAGCCGATGGAGGGGGGAGGTTGGTAGCGGGGAGACCTACGGAGCAGCGCGTTCCTGGGCCATTGTGAAGGGAGGAGGGGGAGAGTCCGGTGAAGACTTTGGAGCAAGGAAGCAGAAGTCTGGAAGATGGGGAGGAAAAGAGGACAGCAGAAGGAGGGGTCGCAATGCTCAGCGCCAGTCGTACTTATAGCGGGCGTCCATCACGGAGACGAAACGGTGTCTTCTCGCCAACCCCTCCGGATCCCGCAATCACGCAATCTGCCGGCTGTCGGCCTGCCATTGGTGGGGCATGAGCTCATCCGGGGCCGCCGTGCCTCCCCTTCAGCCATCGCCGTGACTTGCTGTCTGCGGTGGTGCTCTGGGCTATTGCGCGTACCGGCGATGGTTTCTTGGGTCCGCCAGGTGGGATGTTTAGCGCGGGGCTAGTCCGCTTTCGGGTACAGGAGGGGTTCCCCTTCACGGAATTCCATGGAAATCCCCAGGAGACGAACAGCGCTAAGGGTGCGAGATGGTGCGAACTTACCGCTAGCTTATTATGATTATTGATTATGGTGATTTATCATCGTTGATGGTTTGATCCAGATCAGGCGGATCGCTGCTATCGGTGGTTGAATCCATCCCTCTCTTGTGTCGAAGATGTACTTCTCTCCGTCCCCCTCCCCCCTCTATACCACTCTCTTCATCCTGATGAGCACACGCTCATCCCCTCCACTCTACCTTCTCACCCGAGTCTGTCGGCCGACTTCTCCTGATCAACACTGGCTCGGCCGATAGTCAGGCTCAGCATCTCCCCTCGGGAGCCAATCGACTCCCCGGACGATGGCGCAATTACGCCCATCCCCTCCGGTCAGAAAAGCTAAGAGAACCTGCAGGTTGCGCCTCTCTCGATGGTCGACCTCAAGGTTTCTCGACCATCCATCTTTTCGACAGTCCTTGGGGCCGGTGGACTGCCGTCTTGGTCAGGCACCTAATCTCCTTCAGGTACGGATCCACTCGCCGTCTCGGGCTGGACGGGAACATCCAGGAATCTGGGTCGGCAGAGGGAAGGTAGCATAAGGGAGGTTGCGTTTGGCTTATATTCACACGGCCACTCTACTGCTACTACTATATACTCGGCAGACCACAGGTTCAGGAGCCGAATCCATCTACACTGCGCTGCCTCTTTCTACCAGGATGTCTACCCCACTATGTCCAGATTTTCGGTTTCACCCTGCTCATCAAGCGGAGCGTCGTCCAGAATCTCAATGCTGATTCACAAGTCCCTGGTGAAGAGTCAGAAACACCTTCAAGAATAGAAAGTGAGTGAAGACCTACGCTGGCAAATTTACTTCGGGCACGAATTTGAGGTCCAAAGAAGACCAACACCCAAGGAACTATTGTCAGCAGGACCCCCTACACAGGATTAGCAGGCGATGGAAATGACGAGGAAGAAGTCATCCTACAATTCCTCCCAACAGACTAGAAGCCGCAGGATAGCCCAAATTGCGGAACATAGCCTCCGTCACCAAGGGGAAGACACCTCCGAGGACATTTCGGCCTACAGAGGATTCTCTTGATCAGTCACATGGTATGCCCACATCCGCAGCGAAGCCTTACAGAATGACTGCGCAGCTATTGCAGAGCTGGCATATCGATGGTACGTGTCGGCAAGGTAGTTGAACGTGGCCAGGTAAATCGAAAAGATTCCCATCGTGGCACAACCCACCGCCAGGGTCGGCACAATCCATGGAATCGACGGGAAGGAGGTCCAGCCAAACCAGAATAGCCCAATGGGCATGAGAATCGACTCGATACATGCGAAGAAGAGACGGCCTTCGGGGGTCGTGGACATCTTGCCGATTCGCGTCGCAAACTTCTCTTGGTAGATACTGAGGACCGTGGCCAGCAATGCTCCGATAGACACAGCTATCGTGTGGTCAGTGAATCGGTTCTGGTCGGTTCAGAGCAGCAGTTCATGGCTCACCGGAAAACACTGCTCCATACTGTTCGACATTGAAGTGATGGTTGGTCTGAAATACAAGGGGGATGGAGCTGAACTGGAGATACAACACAGCCCAGCTAAACGCCACCCACAACGAAAAGAAGAACACCACCGGCTCGGTGAACAAGAGATCTGGGTCACACCCTTGAATTAGTCACTCTGATGACGGAAAAGGGGGGGGGACGGTTTCGTACGGAAAGGTCGATAACAGGAGATCGAAATCATCTTCGCGAGGGTCTCCCGTTCCTCGTCACTCTTCACTTTCCATCGGATGCACTTCACCTCTTGCTTCTCTGGGGTGTCACCGGAACTGAACACGACGCCATAATAGCCGGCATGCTCCAAGGCTTCATAGTATTTGTTGAGGACTCTGGCCTTCCGACTCACCAGCACACTTCCACGGGTCTCTTTTAAGAAAAACCAGATGATGGCGATGAAACCGGCCGCCACAATGGCTTGGGAGTAATAGATCCACCGCCAGTCGGTGCGCATCTGGATAAATCCGCTGACGAGCGGTCCCAGTCCGGTGCCAAACAAAGCCGCTCCGGAGAAGCATGACATGGGAGCATTGCGGTCCTCGGCATGGTAGATGTCGGAGATGACGCCGCCTACCATGGTAGAAAACGTTGCTGTGAGTAGGAGGGATGTTAGTCACCGCCCCCAGCTCCACGGGAGGGAAGAATGGGCCGGGATCTGCGAGAACCTACATCCTCCGATCCCCAGGAAGAATCTCGCCAGCAGTAAACCCGCAAACGACGTCGTAGCTCCACACCCGATTAAGGACACTGCATGGACGTCAGTGCGGTTCTAATACCCCATCCAGCCCACTCGGGAAATACCTGTGAAAAGAAGACCACTAAGGACAAAGATGGGCCGCCTGCCGTTGATCTCGGAGAAGGGGGCCAGAACCATGGGGGCAATGCCAAAGCCAAAGGTAAACAGAGTGATGCCAAGGTTATAGACGACCTTGCTGATGCCCCATTTCACGGTCAACTCGTCCGAGGGAGATGTATATTCGCCCGCGGCGTACGCCGACATGGCGGTGACACCGCAAGAGATCATCGTAATGACGGTTTTGCGGGACTCGGACCAGAGGAATGGGGAGGCATATTGGGTGAGGTCGGGAGCTGGGGGGGGATCCGCTTGCCCCGACTGCGGAGAAGCGATGCCCACGGGGTGTGGCAACGGGGTATCGAAGGTCAGATAGCGGTATTCGATGTCCTCTTCGGGGGACTCGTCGGATGACGTCCGCTCGGTCTTGTCAGGATCATCATGCTGCGATTGTCTTCCCTGGGCGTGCCGCTGCGGTACCGCTACTACGACTTCATCTGTTCCCGTCGGGTTGGGTGACCGTCGGGCTTCTTCCCGAGGGTGTTCCATCCTCGAGTCGGGGCACTTGAGCCGGCAGTGGAGAGGGTCAATTTGCCCACCGCATGCGGGTACGGAGGCAGCTGAACTATAGAGGCGAGAATTGAAGAGACGGCGAGAGTTGAACAGCACTTGCGAGAGGGGGGCCAACGATGTTCGGTTCTTATGCCGAGGAGCCAGCGTTAGGTATGATTCAGAAACGGGGAGTGGTGCTCATACTCCGCCTCGCCTTATTGCGGCGGTCCCTCCAGAGTGCTAACCGCAATAAGCGGTGCTCTCGCCTCCGTCATAGGCTGGCGGCCCCGAGGACCTGCCTGAATCGGGACTTTGCCTCCCCCAGCTCTTCCCTGAGTCGCGGGTCGCTCTGGCGATGTATCGTTTCGGGCACGCGCCGTCCGGGAGTCCCACTTCGCGATCGATGTGGTGCTGAGCTTAAGATTCCGCACTGACCATCGCAGCAGCCACCACGTGGAAACACCAGATGCTTCGGTCTGGTGGGAGGCATGAGTCGCGCATCTGTCGCAAGTGGCGGGGCCCGT
Organism: Aspergillus olivimuriae; assembly: GCA_003719415.1. Lineage (NCBI taxonomy): Eukaryota > Fungi > Ascomycota > Eurotiomycetes > Eurotiales > Aspergillaceae > Aspergillus > Aspergillus olivimuriae. The sequence continues at coordinate 9,728 of RHLO01001853.1, forward strand.
CCTGGATCCCGTAGGGCGGCAGACTCGGCGTACGACGGGGCTGGCGGAGTCGAGATTGGATGCTCTGATGGAAGCGCATTGAGTGGATCAGGGTCCTGCGATGTCATTGAAAGGCGGTCGCAGTGCATGGTCAGGTGATGTACGGAATATGAGAATGTATGATATGACATGGTCCCAGCGTCATTGTAGACTAGTCAGGATGACACTGTACCTGTTAGATGTACATACCTCAGTACTAGATCGTCGGGGGAGCCCTGTGTCAGGGCAGTCCTTTGAGAATTTCCTGGAAGTTGTCCGCGGTGATCCATACAAGAGCAACTTCCGGGATGGTCGGAATGCATGCAAGACAGAGGATCTCCGGCGAATGGGATTGTCGCATCGCTCAGTCGAAGAATTGAACCGGTTTCAGACGTCATGCCAGGTGCTTCATGCTTCCGATACTATATATCTCCGACCGATTGGGAGCAAAGTAGTGGAGGTGGTGGCATTCCAGTGGACGTCATCTTGAGACAGTGCCATCTCCTTCAGACAGACAGTCTCCTTCACCCCATATGTCCCTATCATGATTGAATCTCCCTCTCTGTTCACATCAGAAGCCGTGCGACACTCCAACCAGCGGTGTAGTTCTCTGCGACTGTCGGGGCCGGATGCCTACCACGTGACTTCTGCCTGAGGCCCCCCACGCGCGTTACAATGTTTCCATGCTAGGTTTCCTCTTGGGGCGCGTGTCTGGATGATCCCGTCGTGACTCTCTCTCTCTCTTGTGCTCTCTCTCTCTCTGTTCTTTTGTGTCGCTCTACAGCTTAACCACAGCTAAATTCCTTCCCCGCTACCCGTCGTCTGACTGGTCCATTCGCCATACCCATTCATTTCCCTTTTTTTTTTTTTTGCCTTTTTCCCCCTTCCCAGCTTCTCTCGTGAATTCCCTCGTTTCTCAGCTCTTTCTTCCTCCCCATCCGCACCGACCAGCTTCGGCCAAAACCGCGCGCGCCGTCTCCTCGCCGTTCCTCCTCACCTCCCAGATCTCCCCTCCCC
>RHLO01000186.1:0-54177 GCA_003719415.1 Aspergillus olivimuriae
CCAGCAAATTTCAAATGTCCGATATTTACAGGGTTGGTAATATTGAAATCATTTTGCTTTCCGCTCTGTCTTCTCGATGTGAGACATGTGGCAAAATCCATGTCTAATAGTAGACATGAGGCGGAGGGTGCCCTGATTTCAATAGTCGTCATATGGTATCTTTCGGACATTTGAAATTTGCTGGCCAGAGGGTGTACCTACTAATGGGAAGCTGATTGTCGTAGGCGGAAAGAATGATAGGTATAGTTGAATATGGGGGTATGGCGGAGAGGTATGTGAGCTCCATCAGCTAGGCCATGGGAGCGGCCAAATACCTTCACCACCATCCCCAGCCCATCCTCTCTTCCACCTGTTCATCTATCGCATCCAGAGCTCAATCGTTTCGATGACAGTGAGGTACGGTTACATATATGTACGACCTGAGGGAATAATCGCGGACAAGTTGAGGGATCAGCAAACGAATACAACCATCCAACCAACCAATGTTTGTGTAGGTACCTCGATAGACTATTGGAGCAGATTTAGAGGCGACAGGCCTTGGACGCTCCACGTCGGGTTGAAGAGGCAAAGAAACCTGGGTCTGCGGTGTTGCTGGGTAAGAGATGTCGGGACGGGGCCGAGATGCGAACCCTTGAGCCGCCCAACCGCGACAACGAAAATACCCAACTTGAAAAGAGTCAAACGAACAAAACCACTGAATTATTACACCTAGGAGTAAAAGGCTCATACCAAGGAGAGAACTACGCGCCAATAGGGAATAAAGCAACAGGGTAAAATAGTCACTTAATATAAAGGAGTAACTTCTGATGACTCCCTGACAGGGAGTAAGGACCCAAAGACCTCTGAGCTAGTGACAGAGCCCATCAAACCTGGAAGAGGGATTGGAGGATATGATAATCTACATTGATAAGAGGTCTATAGAGACGAAAAAAAAAAAAAAAGAAAAAAAAAATAGCAGATTGAGCAAGTCTCTGCCGCTGCTGACACGGCAGGGAGGGTGCTGTTTGACTGTCCCCAGGTCTGGGTGACTTTCGGCCGATTTTGGCGGACTCAAAAGCTGGCGTGAGCAAAGCCGCACTGCACCATGATCTTACTCAATGACCATTGTGGGAACAGGTAAGAGAAAGATCTGGCGAACGCGTTGCCGCCTCAGAATGTCGAATCGCAACGATTGTTGAAGGCTGCAGCGTAAGGCAAGGGACGGACCGGACCTGGTGGTAGGTATCTGGCTGTATCGGCGACGAGAGCTCAGGGGGCTTCCACAGCAGTTGTGGGATCACTGGAGCTGATCTCGATTAAAGGTTATGAGAATCTCAAAGATGCTATCAATAATGGTAGGTATGTGCTGCGTCGGGTGCAGCTAGGATGATGAGAGCCGGTGAATTTTCATTAAAAATTGAAGACACGTGGTGGGGAAAGTGATAGAAGTGTATGTAGCAGACAATCATAGCATAGAGATATGGTGATAGAATGTAAACGAAATGCTTTGTCTATTTTAGTAAACGAATCTCTATAGCGCTATGCACGTCACAACTTCCATCCCTACATCCCTACAATCTTATCCGTCAGTCCAGCATCAAGTCAATGTAAAAAGAGTATTCTCTATCGATCGAGTGCATCCACCACAAGATCATTCAGCCTGGGCGTGATCTTGTTTAAAGATCCGTCCCCCTTTGAGTATACTCAGTCAAGTCGAAGAGGGCCCTCGCGATCCTCGGCCTTGTTAAGGGCCGACGTGATGCGTGATTCATCTCCCTCGTAGAGAACAGCGTCATAAACCGCTGCCCCCATAATGCAACCGAAAACAGGGGCGACAATGGGAACGATGAAATAGTAGTCGTCAGACGTGAAGACTTCTCGCCCATAGAGGAAAGCGGAGAAGAGTCTCGGACCGAAGTCTCTGGCGGGGTTGACTGCCTGGGAAAGATCAGCTGGAATGCCACAATTATTAACAGGGTGTATCCCTTACATAGCCGGTCTGCCATCCAAGCGCAGCCCCAATGGCGGTCAGCAGCAAGAACATGGAGATCTGCGGTGACTGGAACCGAATGCTATTGGCGGGATCGGAGATGCTCAGCAGGCCAAACATCAGTACCGCCGAAGCGATGAACTCATTGAATGCAGCCTCCCAGTTCGACGAAAAAAACGCCGCTGGGTATGTGGAGAAGATCCCAGCGGAGTGATGACCCCGGGGACTCAAGATTGACCCGCCGGGAATCGTGTACTCGGGATCCCAGTCCTCAATGGCGGAGCGGTAGTTGATGTAGACGATGACGGCGCCGACAAACCCACCCCAAAACTGAGCGAGCAGTTTCCCAGGGAGCTTTCTCCACTGTCCTGGGCTCGGACGAACGAGAGCCATGCAGATACTGACAGCCGGATTGATGGTCGGGCTTGGATTCGACAGATAGCCGGAGATTGCGACCGCAGAAGCCCAGGCGATGTTGATGGATAACCAGGTGCCATACTGGTAATCGGAGAGCAAAGCCTGGGCAACCACGCCATCGCCAATGACGATCAGGAGCGCGGTACCGAGGAATTCGGCGAAGTAGGGTTTGAGGGAGGCCCGGGAGAGGCCGTATCTACTGAAAAACATGGTCGCCAATGTGACACCCTGAAAGGGGGAGGATTTGGAAGTGGGAAAATTGCGAGAGTCGTGAGCGGTTTGGGGTTTGTTTATTATTGAGCACAAGTCAGATGATTTAGCGCCGAGTCGCGATAAGCATAAAGTTGTGGCGTGCCGCCACCCGCGTCTTCCGCCCAATTGGAGTGGCATGATCCTATCGCGACCCTCAACAACCGAAGTTCACGACATCCACGACGCAAATCTCAGTGCAAGAATGATCGAGGTCGTCTGCATATAATCCACCATGTGGGAAGAAACCGATTTCCCTGATATATCATCTGACGCGCCCCAAATCAAGCTCTGTCGCCAGGCACCGACTCAATGCCGAGATATCTCTGGTATACCGCTGGGCAAGAATCTTCGCGACCGCAGCTTCGGCGACAAACATGATCATGGCTTGGTTGTTTCCGGTAGGAAGATCAGGACGAATGCCACCGTCGACGATATACTATAGCCCGAAGGGTTAGAAGTGTCCAAAAACGATGATATGAAAGGAAGGGTTCATCAGGGTGTGCCATACACCTTCATGTTAATATCGACAACAGAGGTACCGTCCACACGGCCATCCCCAGTTCCCATCTTCGCCATGGTTGTCCAGTGAATGCCGCTAGTCAGCGAGCCGCGAATGGCAGAGGTGTCGGTGTGTGTCTGCAGCTCCAGACCGGTTCCAGGAGCTGTAATATCGTTCACCATCTGCTCGATAAAGTCCCGCGCAGCTTCGCGGTCAGCAGGAGTCTGAAGACAGGGCGACTTCTCAACCACGGTGTTTTGGTTGACATTAAGGCCAAGAACAGCAGGTGAAGTGATACCATGGGTCATGTAGGCAGTGATGGTCAGTTCTCTATCCTCGCTGGGCGCGCAATGTCCATGGTAATACCGAGTCTGGTTATCACTAGCCATACGAGAAGTGAGTAAAGTCAGACGGTGCTTTCATTGCGTCAAAACAACGGAATCGCGGTTCTCGTACGCCTGAATGTCCCGAACTGCGCTGCCTAAGATCTGTTCGCCACCTGGCATGCCAAATATGCCGTTGGTCTTGATGATAACAGAAACGATCGGATGGCCTTTGAGGCCAGTACTCACTGGGACGTTGATCCACTCCTTCCGTGGCGGGATCGCGATGCCGCTCGACTTGGCGGTTTCAATCTGAGCCGCTGGACCGATACCAGAGTTGAAGGCGTCTCCATATGTAGTGTGTTCGCGCGCGGATTACACCTCATAGGTACTTTATAACTAGTCCAACCACTGCCAGTAATGCTCATCGTCAGAACGATAACATGAGACCCAAGTTAACACCAAAGACAACAATTCCTGGGAAAATGCTATTCATTCTGATAGCTAACGAAGGCTCTGCAGTCGAGAGGTCTCCCTATGTGCCACACTACTCTGCCTCCTGTTCTAATCCTCCCATTGTCTATTCGCAGTGAGCCGCGAGTTGTCCACAATCGTTTGTGCCAAGTCCTTAATGGAGGAATTGTTCACAATATCCAGGATAGAGATGTCGGCTTGGGCCTCCTTCATACACCACACGCGAATATCAACGGCAGTCAGGCTGTCTACTCCATAGCCACTAACAGGCTTTGAAGCATCGACGTCCTCTACCTCCACCATCATCTGCTTTGCCAACCGGGCTCGAAGAGCATCCGTTACCGCTTCGGTAGCGGAAGATCGAGTGGCAGCCTTGCTAATCTGTTCGGGTAGTCTAGGGCCTGATTCACTATCATCTTGGCTGGCCGCTCCGATTCTTACCAGACGAGCTAATCTGGGGTCGGAAAGGAAGTATGGCGCATCCAGGCCTTCCGCTGCCAAGTACCCACCGGTGGGTAAGCCCAAGATGACCTGGGGATCGGTAGAGATGCGGGTATTTTCAGCAGAGCTCATAGTCGACTGCATGATGCCCAGAAGCTCGTCGCCGTTGAGGCCAATGAACCCAAGGGACCTGATCAATTCTTTGATCTCAGATCTCGAGGACATGTATCCGACGTCGGAGATTGGTCCAACATCGAGAGATACAGCAGGCAGGCCTAGGGCGTGACGGTGATGTGCGAGTGCATCAATGAATACGTTCCCTATGCCAGCTTGGTCAGAAACTTATCGTATATCAAACAAGACAACAATGCCTACCAGCTGCATAATTCCCTTGGCCGCGCAGTCCAGCCACACCAGAGGCCGACGAAAGCATAATGAAAAAATCGAGCTCTTTGGGTGCCACGGTGTGAAGATTCCATGTTCCCAGAGCCTTGATTTTGGTGCTTAACTCCCATTGATTAGGGGTCATTTGCTTGAAAGTTGAATCCTATATGATTTGTCAGATATAGTCACTGAATGGTTCAATATAACAAACAAGAGTCGTACAGCAAGAGCCATAGCGGCCTGCACAATTCCCCGAACCGGCGGCAAACCGTCCGTTGTGATCTGTTTCATTGTCGTCTCGACTTGATTGACATCACAGATATCGCACTTATATGCGATACCGTTTGCGCCTTCAGCGGAGATCTCCTCCAAAACCCTTTGGGCATCCACATGATCTGCGCCGCTGCGTGACAGGAAGACCAAATTCCGAGCACCTCGGTGTGCCATCCATCGTGCAATGTGTTGCCCAAGTCCACCGAAGCCTCCAGCTATGATGTATGTGGCATCCGTATGGAGCTCTGCGGCTTTTATGGGTGGCGGAATCGCTTGGACTTTGTCATCATCATTGGCTTGGAAGACAATTTTGCCCATGTGCTTGCCACTGCGCAAAAGCCGGAGGCCATCGGCAATTTCCGAAAAAGTCATGACATGCAGAGGGGACGGCGGTTGACAATTATAGTCGAAATAGAACTGCATGGCATTTTTGAACATCTTCGAAGCATGTGCCAAATGTCTTTCGCGTAAATCAAGGATATTGACAGAATGCAAGGAAGCGTTCTTCGCAAGATTGCCCATGCCAGAAGCTGTGTTCTCTTCTGTTATATCTCAGTCAGCCCTCGGGAGTTCGTTCTGGGGTTTCAAAATACTTACCAGTATGCTGCAGGCTAATGTCGATAAATCGTCCAAATGGAGCCACGCATGACCGTGAGCATCCCGGACCTTCGCCTGACAGCGAATTGAGCACGACATCAACGCCATTCCCTCCAGTGGCCCTAGAGATGCCCCGCGCGAAGCTTGTATCCCGACTATAGAAGAAATTTTCCTCCTGAATCCCGTATTTGTCCATGAGATGGGCTTTCTTGTCTTCCGAGCCGACCGTGACATACACCTCTGCACCCAGATTTCGTGCAATCATGATAGCGGCCTGGCCTACGCCCCCGGCTGCAGAATGGATGAGAATACTCTCTCTGGATTGCAGCCCTGCACATTCAATTAATGCACGATAGGCAACACAATAGGCAATTGGAAGTGATGCAGCCGCTGCAAAAGACATGCCGATGGGCATCGGCTGCACCATCCCTTCTGTAACTCGAGTTGCATTGCCAAACGCTCCAGAACTCCAGGCCATGACTCGGTCTCCTGCCTTGTACTGGGTCACAGCATCGCCTACCCTGCGCACAATTCCACTGCACTCATGGCCAAATATAGGGACAGCAGCTCGATCAAGTGCTGATAGGAGGTCATTAGAGCTTAACCCAGTCGCCTTGACCTCTATCTCAATACTGTCTGGAGACAAGAGCTCCTGATGAAGAGGATCGTCCTGGAAATAAATCGAATCAAAGACTCCAGGGGCTCCAAGAGAAAGGGTTAATGATCTTCCTGGTTGCTTGAGTGGTCCAACCTCAGGCTGAGGTCCATCGCGCAAAACGGAATAAAAGTCATTCAGCTTTTTATTCATGCGAATGCGCGGAATCAAAATTCGACCATCGCGTGCTGTGAACTCGTGGTCGATGTCCCCGTTTGCACGGCATTTAAGAACATCAATGACTGTGCTAGCACCTGCATTGTTGTGAGAGTGCTGGACATCCAAGTCAAGTGTTGTCAATGATAGCTCAGGATGCTCATGTCTAACAGTCCGGAAAAGTCCGGTTACCAATGATGCTTTGGGATTACTGCATTCCAGGGTAGCACCGGCTGTTACCCAGAGTGTACCCCTTGACTCAAGAAGCAGACGCTTGAGGAGTAGGAAGTTCTTTGCGATGATATCAAATAGTATCGGGCGCTCTAGTTCCGGGAGAAAGATGCAGTATTTATCTGCCAGGTCCATGTTTTCGGTATCGCAAAGTGTAGCGTGCTCCAAATGAACATCATAAGCTTGCAGCTGCTCTGTCAAGCTGTTGGACAACTCACTCGGACTGAGAGGGCCGACGAGGAGAATCTCCTTGGGAAAGATATTATTCCATTCAACTTCTAGCCTGGAGCAGAGGAACGGGATGGGTGAAGCCGAGATTTCTTCTTCATCCACTGGCATGTATTCAACCGTTTTGAAGTTTTGGTGCTCGAGAATTTGAAGCCACGATTCTCGAGAACTCTCCGATTTATCTTCTGGTAGAAGGACAAGCAGGTGGCCATTCTTCTTCAATAAACCTTTAGATCGTTCCACCGCATCCTTGGCTCCCTTTGAACTTTTCCTAGCATTGATAATAATGCAATGATAAGTCTCGGGCACCAAGCCTTGTTCTTGCCAGTCCTGATCCAGATCCAAAGGAAGGGCTTCAAAGTATGGGCCTAAGGAATTCAGCCGCTTGTTCAGCATTTCTGTTTCTTCATTCGACCCGCTGACGGTGTATTTCTCCAATAATGGGATCGATTCACCGTCGTAGCCTCCAAGTGCATCAATAAGCCTTTCTGTGACTTCGCTTTCCCCCGCGCCAACTTCCAAGACTTGCAAATCCGAATATTTGTGTCCAAGAAGTTGAATGAAGTATTCCAACGAGCTTAAGTTGTGGGAATCGCCGGCTGTAGGGCTGGGATGACCAGATTTGAGGATTTGCTGCTGGTCCTGCAAATATTGAGCATCCTGTTTCCAGTATATCTCACTGGCAATCTTTTTCTGGCTCGAATCTAATCCATCTTGACCTTCAGCACTTCTAGTGGCCCCTAGACGAGTGATTCGGACTTGGTCAAGTATGACAAGGGGTCTCTCCCATTCCAAAGAAGATGCTCGGATATTTAATTCCCCGTCGCGAAGGCCGTGTCGTTTTGCTGAAGAGTACGCGGTGAAAGTCGTTGTTGGAGTAGATGATATATCTGCAGATATAAATAGCCTGCCGATCGATGTTGGCACAGCCGGACCCTTCTCCCCTTCCCCATCATTCAGTATGGCCAGCGAAGCATGAATAATTGGATCGAGTGTACAAGGATGCAACACATGGTCATGGGTAAAATTATGCGGCATCTTGCTTCTGATATCCGGAGTTTTCACTGCAAAAACCATTTCGCCCTGGTTCAACCTGATATCGTTGACATTTTGAAAAGTCTCTCCGAAATGGAAGCCTAGATCTGATTGTTGTGTGTAGAATACGTCAGACGAGATGGAGCGAGAACACCTTCCATAAACTTGTGTATATTCCAACTGGCACGCCATGGCGGCTTTGTGGTCTTCATTGGCGAATGACACAGTATCCGAATCGATCTTATACTGCACCTGAATAGCACCGGTGCAATTCTGTAACCATGGGTTATTGCCGAGGCGAGAATATATTGAGAACTTTTGCCATTCTCCAGATTTTTGAAGATAGAGCATCGTCTCTGCTCCTTCCTCTCCCTTTGGAATGATGATGGCATTTTTGATGGAGACATCACGTATTTCGTACGCGTCTATCGTACCATCAGGGCCTGCGATTTCTTTTGCAGCCTCCAATGCCATGACAATCATTCCCGCAGCAGGGTAAATCACCTTCCCTTGCACCTGATGATCTTCCATCCATGGATTCTCCGATAGGCGGAGGAAGTGACGCCAGCGTGCATGAGAATCGTTATTCTCGTTGTCCCTCAGCCCAAGAAGATCCTTTCTTGGAAACTTTTTGAACCGGTATGCATTGGCCACAGCGGACTCGTGCCAGTACCGATTGGAATGATTCCATGGATAGGGCGGTAGGTCAACGAGAAGTTTGGTTGTAACTGTCCGATCAGGGGTGTTTGCAGCAACAATATTCGAATCGTACCCATGTTGGAAAAGGACACCAATTGCTTCCAGGAGACTCTTCGCTGCATCTTTCTTCCGATCCAATGAGGAGATACTGGTGCAATCCGCCCCCAGTGCCTTCAAGTTCTGTTTCACGGGCCCCTGGAGCGCCCCGTGAGGGCCAATCTCCAACATGAGGTTCACATAACAGTACCCCTTAGATCGCTTCGCTCTCCGACTGTCCGAGTAGCTGATAAGTGCCTGCATAGCTTGAGAGAACTTCACTTGATTAAGAAGATTTGTCACCCAGTAATTGCCACCCAAATCGCAGTTTTCGATCAAAGTTCCTGTCACACAAGAAAACATCTTTGGCGAGCCAGGTGTCTCTGGAAGGCCATGCACGTCTTTGAGAAGGTCCCGGTACATTTCTTCAACGACCTTCATATGTGCTGAATGATAAGCTCGATTGACTCCCAGCTTTTTAGCTAGATGTCCATCACCCTTTATCAACTTCTCGGCGTCGATAATAGCAGGAACATCTCCGGATAAAGTGACGCTGTTTGGGCTATTCACACAGGCAACAACGAGCGAGCCAGACGACACCCGTTTGATATAAGACTGGGCCTCCTGCTCACTAATAGCAGCTGCTAGCATATCACCATCCAGTGGATGTTCTGGGTCAACATGTGGCGCTATAGAGCACACCTGTCCACGATGATATGCAACTGTCCAGGCCGCCTCTCGAGTCAAAGCCCCTTTGGCATATGCAGCTGCCGTTTCTCCCCCAGAATGTCCAATGACCGCCTCAGGAGGCCAGATATCCAAACTCTTTAGTAGATCAACCATGGCCACTTGCAACGCAATGCAAAGGGGCTGGCTAAATTCTGGGGGGTTGACTCTTGACGATTTTGCGTCACGAGAAAGCTCTTCCACAAGCGACCATTGAGAGCCCAACTTTTTCAGATAGTCGTCGGCATCTTTCATAGAGTTGGAATATATTTCGTACTCCATCAGCCTGCGACCCATGGTATAGTGCTGCGCCCCTTGACCGGTGAAAACGAGCGCAAGCCTGGGTCGCTGAGATGATCGAACTGGAGGTGCTATGTCGGCATTGCCACTCGCAATCTCATCCAGTTCTGAGGCAACCGCAAAGGATCTCCACGGGAATTGGGTGCGTCTCTCCACTGCTGTGTATGCCAGATCCGCTAGCGTTTTTGAGCGTTCTTCTTGGTTGAGCACGTTCAACTTTGCGCCTAGATGTTCTTTCCAGGACTCTGAGATTCTCTTCAGCCCACCCTGCTCATGAGCCGACCAGACAATCAACTGAGGGAATGCTTGTGAAGAATTATCCTGTTTCTGCAATGGTGAGGGGCTGACTGCGCCATGCTCATCGTGACATAGATCTGCGCTGTTTGTTGATTTCGTTGGTCTTTGCGTCCTGTGACGGCCTCTGCCGACATTTTCCTCGAGATAGGAACAGGCATCTTCGAGTATAACATGTGAATTGGCACCAGCAAAGCCGAAAGAATTCACGCTAGCTCGTCGTGGACCTTGGTATGGCCATGGCGTGGTTTTTGTGGGCACGGCCAAGTTCCACTCCTCGGCCCGGATACGGGGATTGAGCTTGTCGAGCCATATTTGAGGTGGAATGACTCCTTTCTCAAGAACATAAACCGTCTTGATAAGCGATGCTAGGCCGCTACCGCCCTCGAGGTGCCCTATGTTTGCTTTCAAGGATCCCACCCAGAGAGGCTGGCCCGGTGCTCTCGATTTTCCAATTGTCTCGCCCAAGGAACGGGTTTCGATTGAATCACCAGCGACTGTTCCTGTGCCCTATTTCATATTAGCACCGTCCCATTGAATCGATTCAATTCGAATGAGAGTACAACTTACATGGGCCTCAAAATATCCAGTGTCTGCCATTTGCAGTCCTGCCTCCCTGTAGACTTTTTCGATGAGCGCCTTTTGCATGTTCCTCGAAGGTAACGTCAAGCCCGGAGTGTTTCCATCCTCGTTGCTTCCTGTATTGCGAATCACTGCACGAATCACGTCATTATCCTCGATCGCCTTATCGAGTGGTTTCAGAACTACGAAGCAGGCGCCTTCTCCTCGACCATAGCCGTTGGCTTTCTCATCGAATGTTTGCGACTTGCTGTCCGGTGAAACCATCTGCAAATTTGAGAGTTTCATGTAGATTTCTGGATGAGAAATGATATTGACTCCACCAACGAGGGCCTTTGTCCGTCAGCGATGTTCTGAGTCATTTTTCACCTTCCGTGCTTCTTACCGTTTCTGACTCTCCTAGTCGGATACTCTGACAGGCGAGATGAAGTGCTATGAGGGAGGAAGAACACGCCGTATCAACCGTCATGCTTGGACCAGCCAAGTTAAAGAACCATGAGATACGGTTCGAAAGACATGATGACTCAGTTCCTGTTGCATGATAGAACGGAAGACTGTCGAGGTCCAAACTCTGAAGAACTTGGTAATCATGGTTGAAGCACCCGACATAGCATGAGGTATTAGTTCCGGAGATACTGTCAATCGTGATACCCGCTATCAAAGGCTAGATGAGATGCAAGAAATCGTTGTGTCAAATTTGTGGGAGACGCACCATTTTCCATGGCTTCGTATGCCACTTCCAAGCACATGCGCTGCTGGGGATCCATGGCCTTCGCCTCGGAAGGAGTGATTGAAAAGAATGGCGCATCGAATTCATCTATTCGTTGGTTCATAAAATGCCCGCCACGCGAATTGGAGGTCCCTGGTCGATCAGGTTGTGGATGATAAAAAGCATCTGCATTGAAACGGTCTTGGGGCGTCTCCGAGAGCGTACTTTTCGCATCCAGGAGTATTTCCCAAAGACGATCTGGGCTTGACGCGTCTCCAGGGAATCGACCCCCCGTGCCAACGATGGCAATGGGCATGATGGGACTGTCCCTTTTGTTTGACATAGTGAATTTGTATACGAAAGTAGAAGTAGGTCTTGGAAGCCTTCAGGTACTAGGTTGAAAAGATGTCTATCTCCTCTTTGTCTCAAAGTCTCGAGAGAAAGCATAGGAGTACAACAGCTGATATTTTATTCTTAAACTACTACCATACCCTCTCCGCAAGCATTCCTATTGTTCTACAATTGCACGCCTGCATCAAGGCCCAGCAGTATACCGGACAGATAGTGATTGTAAATTACCGAATTGTACGAAAAGGCATAATCTCCACCCTTAGGTGGCAAGTACTACGCACGACGCCAGATATTCGTAGATGACCTGCTCGTCTTTCCCATCATAGCGACGTAGTTGAATGCCGAAAACATGGATTCGATTCAGGTAAACTTGACAAGAGTCACTGCTGCATTGCTACACCAGGTTCGGTAAACGACCCACCTGTTCACAGGAAAGGCTGTCTATCGGATCTAGGAACTGACAGGATTCTGCAAGGAGAGTCATAGGCCTACCCTGGCACTATGTAGGCAACGGCGCATCATGCATAATACCGAAAGGGGATGGTGAGTTTATGGGAAACTTCGGGCAATCTCTTCTGGAATGTTGCCAAGATTTTCAAGACTTCCTCAAGGTCCATAAAATCTTCTTATGAAATCAGTAGAGTAGCTCTCTTCTTCACATACTTGCATGTCCGGTACGGCGATTCTGTCCAGTCCGCAATACCATTCCAGCAGCTGCCATCCCTCTTTTCCCATCACCCATCACCCGAATTAGGCATCCATAAAGTATGCGTTTTCTGTGCCTCCATGGAATAGGGTCGAGCGCCGAGGTGTTCAGGACCCAACTTTCTGCGATCCGAGCAGGCTTAGGGCCGCAACATGAGTTTATTTTCATCGAAGGCGACATCCCGTCAGATGCTGGACCAGGTAGGCATTCAAATCCGTATGGTGCGAACAAAGCTCACCATCGAGCAGGCGTGCATGGGGTCGCTGACGGGCCTTACTATTCCTTTTTTGACCTCCCCATTGCGTCTCAGCTCCACGAGGCATTCGAGCTGATCGACCAAGCATTGGAGGACGACGGGGCTTTCGATGGCATCATGGGATTCTCACAAGGCGCCTCAGTCGCTGCATCCTACCTAATTAGAAACCAGGGCCCAGAGCTTCCATTTAAGTGTGCGGCCTTTTTCTGTGCCACGGCACCCTTTGATGTGGAGTCAATTCCCTTTCGAGCCATGGACGACGGAAGTTTCAGGGATGGAAGCACAGGGCAGGATGTCTCAGCTGAGATAGCAGCCGCCATTCCGGATCTATTGGATCAGAAAAGATACCCCTCACAGGGCAAGACGATGATCCGGCCGTATCCAGCTGACGGGTCAGTTCAAATCAATTTACCAACTGTCCATGTCTACGGCAAGAACGACAGTTACTATGCCCAGTCTCGGAATCTTGCTCGGATGTGTCAACCTTTTGACAAAGAAGAGCTTGATCACAAGGGTGGCCATAGCATTCCTTTGGAGCAGGGGATGACTAGCCATATGACTGACTCGCTTCGAAGGATGATCCATGCTGTCAATATGCAGTGATATGGCTCGAGAGTAATCCTGGCTACTAGCTATACCACCCTAGAATGACATTATTATCTCATTACATTGTAATACACCCTACAAAGATGCTTACATGTAGCACGTCTTTGCGGTATAATAGTATGTGAAATAGACTCCGTGGGTCAACAGTACAAATAGTCCACGCATGCTTGGGTTGAGCCTTCTTTCTCTTTCGCTCTACCAACAGATTCAGCCCCGAATATTATCAGTATCAAAAATTTCCCCTACCTCCTACAAACCGACCGGCGACTTTTCCAACATGGGCTTGCAACAAGATGTTGAGCATGCTTTGCTCGGCTCCTGGTCCCTAGTCGACTACCGCTCCGAGCTCCTGGAAGGGGGAGAGAACTTTCCCATGGGCAAAGAAGCCCGTGGTATCATAAACTACTGCCCCAACGGGCGCATGTCCGCTCAGCTTCAACCCGCTGTGAACAAGAAAGTCAAAGAGTCCATGCATGACCTTCTCGCATATACTGGCCAATACTGGGTGGAGGTGCTGCCCGACGGCAATGTGATTGCCAAACATCACATGGAGATCTGTTCCTGGCCAGAAGGAGAGGGTTCCATACAGACCAGAAAGGTGGAAATCTCTGGAAATCGACTCGTGCTATCGACTCCAGCACCGGTGAACCTGGAGGTAAGTCCTCATGTCACCCATGGCTGTGGGCATAGCTGACGTCAGTCACCCATGCTCAAAAGGGGGTTGTTCAAACTGTTAAATTGCAGTGGCAAAGAATTGTGTGAGCAGAACAGGGTTGTCGAAATTCAAATCCTGTATCTAGAGAAACTCAAATCGGGTATTGAATAATCGAATGTTCCTACATGATGGTTTATAGTTTGCCCGACAATCCTGATGGGTAGCCCGACTACAGATCGGTCGTATTCCATATCTGCACCAAGACGAACGAAGCGATGTCGTGGGGCTGAAGCGTCGGGATTTGCAAGGTGATGACAGGCGACGGTTGCGCTAAAGGGCGTCTTGCATCGGGATATGATGTTGAAGAATGATCATTCGCCCAATCATCTGTCCGTTGCGGAAGGGAAGCCTCCGCCTCAGTTCCAAGAAAATGGACGGTCTTAAGCCATTTGGAACCCTAAAGTGAGAGGGGTGGTTATACATACATCCATCCGTTCGACCATCCTCACTGGGACTAGGTACCCTAACACCAATCCCCTGCGACTTTCAAAACTTACTCAAAAAATGGCACCATTCGGCCTTCTCTACACGTTCAACTTTATGCCCAACCCCAGGGCCATGAAGGTGAGTGGGCCAATTGTACCTTGTAGTCATTTTTTCTAATACTGTCTGGCTAGATTATTGCGGCAGCAAATATCAACGGTATAGAGTTGGAGCAGACTAAAGACTTTATGCTTCGTCGCGATAACAAGACCCCGGAGTTCCTCGCTGACTATCCGATGGGCAAAATTCCTGCTTTTCGAGGAGCCGACGGTCTTAAACTATTTGAGTCTGATGCGATTGCTCAGTATATCGCCGAGTCTGGACCCTACCGGGACCAACTTCTCGGCCACGATGCGACTGAGCGAGCGATCATACGCCAGTGGATTTGCATGGCGAATAACGAGATTGTGGAACCGGTCCTGCCTTTGGTCTTGTGGAGAGTTGGTCGAAGGACCTTTGATCAGAAAATCGAGACAATCCACATGGAGAAGCTTGTACGCGGCATCAATGCTCTGGAAGCACATCTAGCAGGCCGTACCTGGGTGGCAACCGACTTCCACCTATCCCTGGCGGATATTTCCATGGCATCTGCCTTGTACTGGGGATTCAAGTTCGTCATCGATGGTGTGATGCGCCCTCATTACCCTCACATTATGGCATGGTATTCGAGGACACTGGACAGCGATGGGGTTAAGGAGGCCTTCGGAGAGATGGACCTGATTGACACACGTCAAGACATGCCAGAGTAGGCAATATAGCTAGGCTACATGATTCATGAAGACAGTTCATCTATTCTAGCAAGTCTCGTGGCTCAGGGAGGGTCACCTATTTCAACACTTTTTTCTACCCGACATCGCCTTAATCTCCCAAATGCTACAGTGCAATGTGGACCGCTCTTGCCCCCGCAGGAATTTAAATGGCGCCTCCAGAAAATATGTCACCATCCGGTAAGGAGTCTATATACTCTGAAAAAATGCATGTTGGCAAGCAAGGGCGATGAGGTTGCATGTAACTCGATGATGACTTCGGAGTAGTGCACACTGCTAGAAATTCGTATCTAAACAAAAGGAACTCTTCATGCATAAACCGGTCATCCTCTTTGGGTTTCCTGCATACCTTGGACGTGTAGCTCTCCTATGTACGGAGCAAGCGGGGGTGATTGATGAAATAACTCAACCAAGATATGCCACCATGCTCTATGAACTCGGCATCAGTCCCAATTTTTAAACTTGTATGATAAGATTTTTCGGTGATCAACGAACTCAATGAATTCTTTTGGCAGTAATAAGGTTCTGGAAGACAGACTATGCCATTTACATACCCCCTGTAGCCTGATCAGGCAAGACTGTGTAAAACTTAATAGCCAGAGCCAAAGTATGTGATCAGGCTGGATTAAGGGAAATCAAGTTTGGCAAGCATTGCTCGATAGGAACAATTGTATGGCAAGTGTATTCCAGCAAATCCGTATTTTTCTCCGTCATAGATCCACTCTGAAACATGCTGGATAGCCAAAGGGAGCCATTTACCTGTACAATCCAGCTAAACAGTTATCATCCACATCATTTACTTGCAGGTTATGGGGCTTGTATGGATTGTTTGTAGCTGCCCTACGTAGTTTGCTGCTTGTGGTTGCCCCAAGCCCCCCGAGTGTCATCAGAGTAAGGCTTGCGTCCTTGCTATCAATAAATATCCGGGCAACCATGGGAGACGGCATCCCAGCAGAAGAACTATGAACTTTAGAAACTTCGACACCAGACAACAAGCAATGGATTCACTTGCAGTTATAGGCTACGCAGTGCGATACCCTCAAGAAGCTACAGACTCTGTGGGGTTCTGGAACTTTCTTCTGAAAGCTCGCGAGTCAAGCACCGCATTTCCTGAGGATAGAATTAATCCAAAAGCATTTTATCACCCAGATCCAGATCATGGGGGAACAGTATGTATGCAAATTCTATGTTCCGTACAACGCTAATCAGTTGTTCCTTGCTAGTTCCATGCCCAAAGGGCGCATTTTCTGAAAGATACCCCGACAGCTTTTGACGCTGCATTTTTCAAAATGAGCAAAACCGAGGTCCTGAGCTTAGACCCCCAACATCGACTAGTTATGGAGAATGTCTACCATGCACTGGAGAATGGTATGTATATGCTCATGAGCTGTATTTGAGAAGAATCCGTTGAAGGAGCCTGACAAATATGCTTTTGTCAGCCGGAATTCCAATGGAAAAGGCCGTCTCATCCAATACTTCAGTCTTTGTGAATGGTTATAACCATGATCATGCCGACAACCTGAATGCTGACCCAGAGACTATGTTGAAGTATAAACCCACTGGAACTGAGAGCTCCATGATATCGGGTAGACTCAGCTGGTTCTATGATTTCCGTGGGCCTAGTTTGACGGTCGAAACCGCATGTTCTGGCAGCCTTGTCGGTCTGCACCTGGCGTGCCAAAGTTTGAAGACGAATGAGAGCGATATGGTAAGTAGCCTTTGTGAACTCGACTCAGGCTCCTTGAATTTGGCTTTCTTCTCTCATCCGTTCTGACCACTTTGATTCTAATTTTAGGCCATCGTGAGTGGTGTGAATGTCATTGGATTTCTCCCACATATGGTGGGAATGAGCTATTCGGGGTTTATGGGATCAGAGGGCAAATGCTTTGCCTTTGATCACAGAGCTGAGGGCTACGCTCGAGGTGAAGGAGTGGGCACCGTCATTGTGAAACGTCTTTCTACTGCTGTGGAAGACGGTGATACCATCAGAGCCGTGATCCGTGGCACTGGTTTGAATCAGGATGGCCGTACCCAGGGCATAACCTACCCGAGTTTAAACTCGCAGGAGAGTCTTATTAGGAAGACCTACCAGGCTGCAGGTCTTACAACAACAGACACATGTTTCATAGAGACCCATGGCACAGGGACTCAGGTAAGATCATCACCCTAGCAATGTACAGAATTGGTACCAGACTAACGATGAAACTCCTCAGGCGGGAGACTATGTCGAGGCATCTGCCATTAGCCGTGGATTTGAGACAAGCACAAGAGAGCTACCACTCTTTTTGGGTGCACTCAAAACGAATATTGGACATCTGGAGGGAGGTTCTGGGATCGCTGGGCTAATCAAAACCATTATTATCCTGGAGTCAGGCATCATCCCTCCTAATGCCAACTTCCAAAAGCCCAACCCCAAGATTCCAATCAATGAATGGAAGCTGACCCTGCCTACCCGATGTGAAGCTTGGCCTGTTTCGAAGCTTCGGCGTGCATCGGTCAGCTGCTTTGGGCTGAGTGGCACCAATTCTCACTGTATCTTGGACGATGCACACAACTTCCTCCAGACACATGGAATCTCTGCAAGACACAAAGCAAGGGTTGGCGCTCCAACCGAGGATGACATCAAAAGGCTGCAACAAGAGCTTGACAG
The DNA here is from genome assembly GCA_003719415.1 of Aspergillus olivimuriae. Classification (NCBI taxonomy): domain Eukaryota; kingdom Fungi; phylum Ascomycota; class Eurotiomycetes; order Eurotiales; family Aspergillaceae; genus Aspergillus; species Aspergillus olivimuriae. Next base: position 17,812 of record RHLO01000186.1, read on the forward strand.
TATGAAGGAGTTGACATGCATCGCCGATGACATTTCCCAGGATGGTGGAGTTCTTAGCCCTAGATCGCTGGTGCCTACCTCGTGTTCTCAAAGCCTCAACAAATCCGGAGGCACAAAAACCTCGACTACCCTCTTCATGTTATCGGGATTCGACAAATCTTCATTCACGAAAGTTGTCTACGACCTCGCTAGGTATATACATGTGAAAGGCCACCAGGTATCTGGGACCGAAGAGGAGTTCTTGCATGATCTAAGCTTCACACTATCGCAAAGGCGAACCCGTTTCAGTTGGACAGCCTGCATTCTAGCCAATTCTATCTCTCAGCTTCAGACCCGGCTTGTTGAGGACTCTCTTGAACCTCAACATTGGCGAGCCTCACCCAGGATTGGCTTCGTGTTCACAGGTCAAGGGGCTCAATATGCAGGAATGGGGCAGCAGCTCCTTGCCTACCCTGTTTTCCGCCAGTCTATTGAGGCTGCGGGGAGGTATTTCAAGTCTCTAGGCAGTGAATGGTCTTTGCTTGGTATAAAGCCCCTCCAAAGGACTCAAAATAGCATTAACTAATGATTATCTCTAGAGGAGCTCGCTCGCGCCAACGAGTGTACTCGGATAAACGAGCCAGCCATCGCGCATCCGTCGTCGACCGCAATTCAAATCGCTTTGATCGAGCTATTAGCCAGCTGGGGAATTGTTCCAACTCGTGTTGTCGGGCATTCTTCTGGGGAGATTGCCGCCGCGTACTGTGCCGGCAAGATTTCTAGACAGGCAGCATGGAAGGTGGCCTTCTTCCGCGGTCAGGTGGTTTATAGCTCTATCACACGCCCGGGCTCCATGATGGCAGTAGGCTTGAGCCCAGACGAGCTGGAACCATACATTGAGCAGGTCCAACAAAAGCATTTGGATGGGGTCCTCGCTATTGCATGTTTCAACAGCCCTCAGAACCAGACAGTCTCTGGTGACAGTGCGATGATTGATACTCTCAAATGTCTGCTTGATGAAGAACGCATCTTCGCTCGAAAGCTAAATGTCGGAAAAGCCTATCATTCTGAGCATATGAAGGTGTTTACAGAGAGCTACCAGGCCTCCATGGGCTCCGTGGAGAGAGGAATTCTTGGGCCTGAAGACCAGCCCATTACATTTTTCTCGACATTTACAGGTGACAAGATGGAAGATTCATCCCTGGGTGCGTCATACTGGTGTGCAAATATGGTCAGTCCTGTGAAATTTGAGAAGGCTCTGCGGGCTCTGTGCTATAGTCCATCAGAGAAGCAAAGACCGCCGAAAGTTGAGGACGGCACTTTACAAATAGATGAGCTCGTTGAGATTGGAGCCCATGGGGCACTTCGAAGTGCCATCAAAGAAACAATTGATGCAACACAAGAAATATCCTATCACTCTACACTAGATCGCAATATCTCTGATGCAGAGGGCGTTCTCCAGACCGTTGCAAACCTTGCCTCGAAAGGATACCCTGTCGATATATCAGGTGTGAACGATGCCACAATGAAGCAGAGAGATGCGGCCTTAATTGTGGACCTGCCACCCTATCCCTTCAATCATGATAATAAAGATATTCACGAGAGTCGACTGGCACGAAATCTTCGCCTTAGGGAACATCCTCGACACGATATCTTCGGTGCACCAGTCACCGACTGGAATCCACGTTATCCGAAATGGCGGCATTTTCTTCGACTCAATGAAAACCCTTGGCTGAGGCAGTATAAGGTAAGAAAATTGTTGAACATCTTTCGTTTCTTTTTCTGATTGACTCAATCTAGCTCGATGGCCAATATGTCTTCCCTGCTGCTGGATATATTGCCATGGCAATCGAATCATCTTTACAATTAGCCGACAAAGAGAAGTGCATCACAGGTCTCCTTTTCAAGGAAATCAGTATAGGCCCCTTGTTAATCATACCGGATGAAACACAAGGGATTGAGCTGAGCATTTCGTATTCTCCTGTCGATCACCCGAGCGGATGGAAACGATTCCAAATCAGCTCATATAGCGAAACCCAGGACGCGTGGACTGAACATTGCTCCGGCTATCTGAATGTCGAGTACGACGAAGACAGTGAGTTTTCCGAATCATATATTGTGGATAAACCCCATCTTCAGCAATGGGGTGAGCGCAGAGCCTGTCACGAGGAGCGTTGCCAGAACTTTGTCAAGGTGGATGATCTTTGCAGCAAGCTTTCGACTTCTGGCTTAGAGCTTGGACCAATATTTCAGAAGCTATCAGCCATAAGGGTTAGTGGTCATGGTGGTGGAGAATGCGTCGGGACAATCCAAGTACCCGATGTATGCTCAATTATGCCGAAAAACTATATGCATCCCCACTTACTCCATCCTATCACATTGAACAGCTTTGTGATAGCTGCTGCTACTGCAATATACGATCTCCAGTCGGCCACTTCCGGGATGAGAGTCTTCTTGCCTTCGCTCATTGAACGTGTCTGGGTGTCTACCAAAGCCACATGCATGCAAGGTCGATTCCAGTGCCTGGGGACAGCTTCAGCAACGGGCCGTGATGTCTATAGCTGTGACATTGAGGCTTCAGATGGGTCTTCATCTTCTGAATGCATGATATCATTGAATGGCATGCATTTAAGGGTATATAAACCTGAGATTCAAAGCCTCCAGACAGGAACTCTACCCGAGTTTTATTCCGTCGAGTGGAAACCTGACATCCACCTTCTCACAAACTCATTCTTCGAGCAAATTGACAAGGAGTCCACATCTGATCACAACTATGACTCAGAATGTCAGCGGTATACGGACCTACAATTAGCATCGACACTCCTTTCAATTGATGCACTCTTGGACTTGAAGGACGCGGATTTATCCGAATTAGAACCTCACTATCTCCGGTTCTACGATCTTCTGAACCACATCGCTGCAGATGTTCTGACAGGTGCTATACTCAAAGTACCGTTCAAAGTCTGGCAGCACTATGCTCAAGATCCCCATCTTAAAGAAAGTCTTTACCGCAAGGTGGAAGCCCGCGACAGTGATGGCGCTTTGTTGATACGAGTTGGATCGAATATCGCATCTTTCTTTCGCAAAGAGGTTGATCCACTCTACATTATGTTCGGACAGGATGATCTCATGTCACGATATTACAGGGATGACTTCGAGATTGGAACCATCCCCGAAAAACTGGCCTGCTTCCTGAAGCTCTTTCGATGGAACAAATCCAACCTTCGAGTTCTCGAGGTAGGAGGGGGAACTGGATCATTCACATCGCATGCGCTGGCCCACCTCTGCCCCTCGCCTACAGACGGATCAGTATCAGAGTATGTCTTCACTGACCTTTCTCCGAGTTTCTTCGAGAAAGCAAAGGAGTCCTTGGACTCATGGAACGAAATTATGACATACAAAAAGTTCGACGTTGGGAGCGACCCTATATCACAGGGTTTTGATCCGGAGTCATTCGATCTGATTCTGGCAAGCAATGTACTCCATGCTACTCCGAATCTTCATGAGACTTTGACAAATATCCGTTGTCTTCTCAAGCCGGGTGGGAAACTAGTGTTCCATGAAGGTGTCCGACAGGATACTTCCTGGACCAATATATCCTTCAGCCCGTTGCCTGGATGGTGGTTGAGTACGGAACCTGAGAGGCGATGGTGTCCTTATGTGCCAACAACTACATGGGATAAGTATCTCCGTAATTCTGGCTTTTCTGGGCTGGACTTGGAATTCCCAAGTTCGAATTTCACAGAGTTTTCGAAAATCAGTCTCATGGTCTCCACTGCCAGAGGTGAACCCGACATCTCGCCAAGCGAATGGGACAAAACTATCATCGCCGTGGCTAATGAAGAAAGCTCTGCTCTAGCCCATGCGTTTCAAAGCTATATAAAACATCTAGAGCTTGATTTCCCTATATACTCACTGGCAGAATTGGGGACCGTGGATTTGTCGGACAGACCATGCATCCTGTTCATGGTACAGAGTCCTCCCATTCCGACGAGTTCGAACACCAATTCATACCAAGCAATCGAGGAAGTGATCTCTAGATCCAGACAGCTCTTATTTGTTACAGGAGACTCAACAGAAGATTCAGCATTCGACATCCCGATTGGGCTCATTCGAAGGAAACGTTTCGAACAAGAATCTAGCGGCACGAACCACGTCACAGTCTCGATAGCTGATACGAAAGGCACCGAGGAGGTAGTCTCTGAATCTTTGTTAAGGATTCTCAAGCACCAACTTCGCCCATCCGCTGCTCCTAGTATTAAGAATGCCGAGTATCGCCTAGCGCAAGGGGTTGTGTTGACAAACCGTGTTGTTCCCGACACTGATGCCAAATCTATCATTGGAGGTCGACTCTCAACGCCTCAAGCAATTACAACAGAATGGGAAGATATAGATCGACCTGTGAAGGTTACAGGCCATGGTAAGCTCGAATGGGAAACCGATCACCTATCAGACGATCTACCAGGCGACAATGATGTGGATATTGAGGTTCAAGCTGTCGGCTTGGGCCCTCGGGATCTTCTGATAGCGACAGGCAGCGTTTCTGAAACGACCCTAGGAGGGGAGGCATCCGGAGTCGTGACACAGGTCGGATCAGCTGTGAACGACCTCCAGCCTGGAGACCGTGTTATGTGCGTCAGTGACACCCAGGCAGGGAGAGAGGGAACATTGAGGACGAAAATGCGGGTAGATGCCTCTCTGGCCATACGCATTCCTGAGAATCTAGGCTTTGAGGCTGCTGCGGGATTACCCTCATCCTGGTTGACGGCGATCTACTCCCTCCGCCATGTGAGCAAACTGGCCGCCGGGGAAAAAGTTCTGATCCATGGCGCAGCGGGCAGTGTCGGCCAGGCCGCCATCCAGTACGCCCAATGCATTGGGGCGGATGTATTTGTCGCTGTTTCTCGCGTCGCCGAGAAAAACCATATTGCCCAGGAATATGGACTCCCCCCCGATCATATCTTCTCTAGCCGCTCAGCCTTCTTCCCAGACCGCGTCAAGCGCCAGGTACCCGAAGGACTGGATGTTATCATAGCCTTTTCGTCTCTTGAGGCGACTCAAGGGTCTTTGCAATGCATGGCACCATTTGGCAGGCTGGTAGAAATCAGCAATGGTCGGTCGGAGTCGGTCCACAGCCTTTTGGCATCATGCCACACGAACAATGTCACAATGGCCAAAGTGGAGCTTCATTCCCTTGCAAAAATCCGTCCAGATATCATTCAACAACTCCTCCGAGAGACGCTGCAATTACTCACGGACCAGAAGATTCGTCCGCGGCCATCAGCGCAAAACCTTACCTACGGTCGACTACATACTGGTATGGAGATACTACAGAAAGGTGGAGATTCCGAGAGAATAGTGTTATCTCCTTCCAGTGATGCTGTGCAGCTGATTCCTGAGATTTCAAACCCTTCTCCTTTGGATGGCAATGCATCATACCTTCTCATAGGTGCACTGGAGCCTCTACAATACAAGCTCGCACTTCACATGGCCGAAAGAGGTGCCAGGAGTTTGATAATACTATCTCGTTCACCATTGTCGAAGATCAAGGATGCTCAACAACGGATCTTAGATGCCTTGGGATATCAGGGTTGCAAAACACACATATGCCACTGCACCATGACACAAGAGTCCGAGCTACAATCAGTGACGGCCAGTTGGCATAGCCATATGGCCCCTATAAAGGGAGTCATCTACTCGTCTTATGCCACTGGTTCTTCAGATGAGGCTGCTACCACTGGAATGTGCACTAGCTCTGATCAGAAGATCATGGAGTTGTTGAATATTCACAAGGTGATTCGATCAGCTGATTTCTTCATCACCGTCTCATCCATGACTGGACTGACAGGGCGGGAGAGCGACTGCAGTTTCAGCGCAGCCGATACATTCCAGGATGCATTAGTCCGTCATCGACTTTCAGAGGGCCTACATGCCGCAAATATAAGTGTGGGCGATATGAAAGATGATGAAATACTTGCAACGATTGCCTATATGACAGAAAGTCATGGCACTCCAAGTCTCGATTCCTCTCATATCATTGGCAATATCGCAACACCGTCGGTGTATCAGACGATGCAAGAGCCAATCCCTACCTATCTCTCTCGTCCTTTGTTCCTCCAGCTTCCAGTCTTGCGCTCGCGAGCAGCGATCACCCCCACAGAGTCCCAGAAAAGGCCGAGCGTGGGTGACCTTCTGAGCAGAACCAAAAACGCCGACCAAGCAGCAGCCGTTGTGTCCGGGGAGATTCGGCGTAAATTGTCCAATCTTCTCAATGTGACCGAAGATGAGATCAACGAGATGCATGATGTTCGGACAAATGGGGTGGATTCGCTCATTGAGATGGAATTTCGAAATTGGTTGGATAAGGAACTCGGCACAGCGGTGTCTCTGGAAGCGTTGACTTCGCAGAGTATATCGAAGCTGAGTGCCCACGTAGTGCTCGAAACACCTCTCGTTTCATTTACCTAGTCAGTCGCTACATCTGTAGGAGGTCTGCGACGAGAATAATTTTTTTCCTGTTTCAAAATGCGTGTAGGAAGCAGAACACTTCAAAGCAAGAGGTTCTGGTGATGCTGCTGACTTTGGTGTAGTAGTCCTCTCGAATACGTCATCATAGATTTGTTATCACAAGCTGATATGGCTAAAGTCAGCCACTTTGTACCATAGTAGTACTTGGTCCTTCATCTTTACTCCTATGTACAGAGTGTATGTCCTCGTGGATCAATCTATGGGCCCAAGGAAAATTGCTCGGAACGTCATGATGATACTTTCGCTGCAGGGTGTCCCACGGTAGAAAGAGGCAACATTTAGATACTTCCAACGCATTCATGTTTGAATGAAATTGCAATTTAGCACACAACATCAAGCTTGCGATTATCTGCGAGGAATATCTGAAATGAAAATGAGAAGCGACTAGTAGTAGGATAGAAGGTAAAACGAATTCAATGTCAATCCGAGCTCGTTGGTTTTACTATACTACTATGTAGAGAATACTATAACAAGGTTCGATATCACACCCAAGCTCCAGTGAAAGGTATTGGTGATGTTGAAAAGGTTGATTGGCAGGTTAGAATCATATGAAGCGAGTTCCCGATAAAAAGTGCGGTCGCGACAGTGCGTCGACGATTGGAGATTGAAGGTTGATGTAATGAAGAATCATGCTGGTGGAGACTGTGCCCATTAGAGTTACTGGCGTCAGAAAGGCGTCAGAGGGCTAATACTACCTCGAGGTAAATATAGATGAACGTGAATGTATAAGTGGTGGGTGGATTGGCGAAGGGGAAAATGGTCAATTCTCATCTAATGGTCGAAATACAACCTTCGTCGTGCCACAGTCCAGCAACGACTTTCACCTCGTCGCCATGTCATCCAGAATATCGGATCAGCCATTCAAGCGGATCGGAATGGTGGGAGCGGGGAATATGGGCTCCATGATGGCGCTTGGCTTGTCTGAGCTAGGCCTCGATGTGTCCGTGTGGGACATCAAAGGAAAGAATATCGACATATTGATGGATCAATCGAAGCACGTCAAGGGAGCCGGCAAAGTGGAAGGCTTTCATGATATGAAGGAATTCATCAACAGCCTTGAAAACGTGGGAGACCGAAAGTTATTGCTGTTTTCCATCACCCACGGCAATCCAGCGGACTCGATACTGGACATGATCTACGATCAGCTCAAGCAGGGTGATATCATTCTCGATGGGGGCAACGAACATTACCGCCAAACAGAAAAAAGACAGAAAAGATGTGCTGCGATTGGGGTATCGTGGATTGGAATGGGTGTGTCCGGAGGTTATCAATCTGCGCGTCATGGTCCCAGCATGTCGCCCTCCGGCGACCTCAAAGCCCTGGAGCTGATTATGCCTTTGCTTGAGGCATTTGCTGCGAAAGACCCAAAGTCAGGCCAGCCTTGTGTGACACCCATTGGGCCAGCAGGCTCCGGTCACTTTGTGAAGTCAGTACATAATGGGATCGAGGTGGGCATGTTATCCACGATTGCAGAGGCTTGGTCACTGCTCTCCCGTGGGCTTGGGATGAACTACGACGAGATAGGCGATCTGTTCAAGGACTGGAACTCCCATGGGGAATTGCACAACACCTACCTGTTGGAAATAGCGGTCGACATGCTGCATACGAAACGAACCAAAACAGGGGACCAGAGAGGGGAAGGCGCTAGCGATGCAGGTGGATATGTACTGGATGATGTCCTGGACAAGGTTGTCCAAGACGATGATGACACTGAAGGCACACCGACGTGGTGTATCATGGAGTCAGCAGCCCGTCACATTGCTGCGCCTACCCTAGCTGCTGGGTTTTACTTGAGAGTTGCCAGTGGAAATCGTGCTGAGCGATTGTCCGTCGCGGAGAATCTCCAGCTTCATGGCCCAAAGTCATTGGAACCCTCCCAGAATCGGGCAAGTTTCCTTGAAAGCCTGCGGCAGGCGGTATACTGTTCGTTCCTGGCAAGTTTCTGTCAGGGACTGGAGCTGATCTCCCGAGCTTCTGAGGAAGAGGGCTGGGATGTCGATCTCAGCAAATGTCTGCAGATCTGGCGCGCTGGTTGCATCATTCAGTCGGAAGGAATTGCGGACTTGATCCAACCTGCTCTGCTGGGTGTCTCGTTGAACAACATGAAGCTCATTCCGGAGGTGGCCCGTGAGCTGCATAAAAGCTTTAATGATCTGAAAGAAGTGGTCGTGAAGGGAACTCTCGCGGATCACTATCTTCCTGCCATGTCAGCCACGTTGGAATATTTGAAGTATCAAGGAGGGACTGCGCTACCTACACAGTTTATGGAAGGTCAGATGGACTTTTTTGGACGCCATTCGTACGACAAGCCAGGTGTCCCTGGTGAGGATCCTGGTTCAGTGGGGAAAGGAGCCCATCATTATGAGTGGCGGCCAGCATAGGGCGATGTATCCGCAATTGTCAGATATGAACAAACAGCACGTGTAATAATTTCTTTTATTGCAACGATCATGCCGTCATAAATCATAAAAACTCTTCAATACGAGGAAATAATCAATGTTGCTCTTCGACTTTCTAACGGCTACCCCTTGAGCAACTGGCATTCTAGAAGTGCCATCAGGGCAAGATCTGAAAAGTAGCCAACGCGAAAGGTCAGAGTACCTACCGGAGACAGTCTTCCACCTTTCGGACACAATTGTTTGAGTCTAGGTTGCTGTTCTCTTATCCAGTTTACCGTCATATCCCAATACAGACTGATCATAGCTAGGGAGTGGTCGTCTAGATGGTCATACATCCTTCGCTGCTGTCGATGCAAACGAAAGAGGAAAACCCTCGGGAAATCCAACAAAAAGAAATAATTTCCTCATAGATATTCAGGTATATTTCTCATCAAGGGAAAAAGACCCTCCCTACGAAAACAATGCAACTTTTTTCTTTTTTCATTATTGTGATTTAGAACAATGGCACGTAGTATGGCGTGTGAATTTGAATTGTGGATGTAGAACTAAGGCCTGACGTCCATCTCTCAAGGTATTTTGTGCGGTCATCATGAAGGCCTTGGGAACATCTCTATTTCTTCGTGACAATTTACGGTGACAAGAAAGTGCGATTCATGTTGCTCTTAAACACCGCCCACATGATGATTCAAATGGATACCCTTATCCATATCTGGACGTTTTCCAAAGGCAAAGACAGGGTTGGTTGAATCAGTTTTGCCTTATCTTGCGTACGATGATCAAGTTGAGGAATTGGAGGGCATATTTCGATTCCTGTAGAGGAAGCCGGTGATGAAAGCCATGAATTATAAAATTGTCTACAGCTTCGCTGAGAGTCTAATTCGTTCTTATTCTATAACAACAGAACATTTCTCATAACATCATCATAAATCAGTCGTCATCATACACGAATGACCGCAATATCGCCTTCGCAACTTCGATACCGTCGTGCTCCAGATCGGCTGTCTCCGCAGCTCGGTCTGCATGCTCCAGGTCTTTAATGCCACCACTATCAACCCTGATCTGAATCTGTCGTTTCACCATGTCCTCATCGAAAGCTAAGTGCGCCTGTGTCGTGAACAGCCGGTTTGGGATATATAGCCCTTGGATCGGCGTATGCTCACTGCGGCCCCAGCAAGAGATCTCTGTATCGGCAGACAGCATGTCGGGACCTGCGGAGACGGCCGTAGGGGGCGCGACGACCTGGTCTTGATGCATTTGATGCAGATGGACATGGTCCTTCGAAGTATGGAAGATATGCTGCCCGACTGGGGTCAGCGTTATGCGACAGTGACCGAGCTCCCAGTCCTGGGAAGGCGCTCGTCCGACTGAGCCACCGAGCAGACGGGCCAGAAGCTGATGGCCGAAGCAAACACCGAGAAAGTGGAATTCCGGACGCTGGATCCAGAGGGCCTTGAGGAGGGCCAGCAGGTCGAGAATCCATGGATTGTCCTTGTGGGCATCATATACACTCCCTGTGATCAGGAGCCCATCAAAGCCATCGAAATCTTGCACCGCGGGCATCCGGCCGCCATCTTCGGTCACCACGAAGACTTGGTCCACCTCCACATCCAGAGGTGGGTGATGGGCGCGTCCGGCCTGGGAAAAGTGATCGTTCACAATCTGGCCGAAGGAGCCACGCTCGGAGTGTGTGTCTGGGTGCGGTCGGTCGGTCTCCAGGACCATGAGGCGAACGGGCCGGCCGGTATGATCCATGGTCTGTGGTGGTTGAATGAGAATAATTGATTTGGTGGTGGGATGGCCCGGGACTGGTATTCTGGGACTTCTATTCTGGGGGGGGAAAGAAGTCAACTTAAATGTGACCCACCACGATGACGTAGGAGTCCCTGGGTCGAAATTCAAATACGACTCTGTTAATGCCAAGTGGCGTTCATATGTACTCTGGTACTGCCCATCAATTGAAATGACGATATCCAAGCATTGGCCCGAAGCAAGGTGGATATCAGACTCTTGGCCTTTGTCATCCGCTCCATCAGCCCTACAACTTTTAGGCTCCCCCTGCTTCATTTCCCCCACCTGACTCTTTACTGGCAAGCTCTATTCACGATCCCATCACCTAGAATCAATTATAGCGAGGAACTGAGTCACCTCCTGTATGGTTAAAAAAAGGGGGATGAGGCAGATTTCCGCCTTGGTTAGTAGGGGTGTAGTTGGAGACTATACTCACTCTAGCCACTAACGCAGGTACCAGGTTTACCATGTCCTAAATGTGGAAGGCGATTACCTCGGGCCGGCTCTGAGGCTTTATCGAACGGCATATGAGTCGGTCCAGAAAGCAATATTTAGCTCAGGATATAAGAAATCTCCTAGGTCTTGGAGCACGACAGGCACAAGGCGTTCATAGATTGGGTATGCCAACATAGATCTTGAACGGAACTGGGTTTGACCGAATCGACTTTGAAGAAATGACCAAATGGTTTCTAGTTTTGCTCAGCCTACCTAGCTGGTGTCTGTCCATCAAAAGTAAACCCTTTGATGTTTTCACGACTCATTGGGGTTATGTCACTGCATATATATCTTGAATAATTCAGTTGATTTTCAGACTGACTGATAACAGGGACCCACTGGATAACATACCCGTTCATGGCTCCTTGTGATTTAAATGTCATTTTCTCTTGAAGCAAGGTTGGCAGAGACAGGGAGTCTGGGATGCAAGACACAAAATATGAATAGCAGGTCAGAGTGAAACCATCATGATGAAATGTCAGTCTGCGTTCCTCCTCAACATCCTTAGCATAGCAAAAAAATATCCTGGCAAAAAATGAAAAACATACAACAGCAGGGATTCGCTGGTGGTCACCCACCCAACTACTAACCTGCCGGCGTGTGGCTTAAGTACGGCTGAGCGGACGGGAAGCCCTGTATTCCACACCCTGTGGTCGTATGTGCTAGACTCGTGTTTGAAGTAGGTTATAACCCAAGTAGCGGCGAACCACCTGCCTGTCGATTTTCCACAATGCCATCCTAGACGTAAGGGAAAGGGAAAGACCGACTAATTTATTTTGTATATAACAGTCGTTCTCGCTCCCACACAGCTGTCGTCCAAGATAATAGGGGGATGGAGTATTTATCGACAGTAAAGAGCGCGTTGACTGCCCCAAAGACCGAAATACTCCTTTTCACCCGTCCTGCTTTGGCCAGCCAACTCCTACACCGATAAGGTATTTGATACGTACTTTCATTGATTTGTCTCACTTTAAGCATCAATCCAATATAAGCTCCATCCATGGATGTTCGAGTTGCATAACCCTACTGGTACTATGTCTTGTCGCACGTTCGTGGGTTGTTATATTTTAGAGGACATACTAAATAAGATCGCCTATGACTACTGCCTCATTACTGCCGGACTGGAGCTAGTCAACTTACCAATGTTTGTTTCTTTTACTAGGAGTTGGTACGGCAAACAGGCAGCTGATCCTACTCCTTTAATAATTCACTCAGTGTGCAGCTTAGAACAGTATTTGTCAGGATAGTATAATGTCATATGCAGACGGAAAGAGGCGAGGAAGCAATTGAATTTTCACATGATGGTGAATACAGTTTGAGCAGAGAAGAATGAACAAAGTCACCGAGCTAAAGTTGATCCTAGGTTGCATGAGCTTTGTAATAGTTAAGCGTTTCAGGGCGTCACGGCATAGGAGAATCTTACACTCATTTAACAAAAGATAAACTTTTCAAGGCACATTGTCGCATTCTCCACTAGACTGATATAAATTTGTGGATTCGGATGGAGATTTCAGATTCTAGGGACCCATATATATCAGGCGGATGCTATGATTTACTAATAGATGACAACAGAGAGACGACAACCAAAACCAAATGTTTAGGTTCCGGTTCAAATATTGTCCTCCATCCTTCCACACTCCATTTCAGTCACATAACTCAACCACTGTCCATGTCACCGCGGACTTCACTTGCCCACCTATCTTTCCCATAACTCTGCGACTCGCGTGATTACTTTGGGCCACCTCTGTATGCGCCCAGGCACCAACGTGTGTCTGACCCGGGCCATTTTGGTCTGCTTCATCTGCATCCCCTCCAAAGATACCCCCAGGTCCCATTCCAATCCTCATCACCTGCTTCGCCAGCCTCAATGCGAGACCACGGCCGCGATGTTCCGGTTCCACATGCAGCGTCGCTAAGGCGCCATCTTTGCCGACGAACGCCCACGCAATTGGGGCCTCTTCATATTCAACAGATGGATCGTCGAAGTAAATCGCAACGCTTGGCAGCGTAGAAAGTTGCTTCTTGGGTCGTGGGATATGAGTTCGACTCTGTACCAGATCGAAGTGCCTGGGGAGCACACCAGTCCGCCCCTGACGGTCATGATACCGATAGCCAGGTGGTAAGTCTAATTCTGTAGTGTCGCTCTCGGCACCACAATTATCTTGTGGATAGAATGCAGAGCGGGGGAAGAAATACTTGTAGTATGGGGGGATATCCACACGGTGAACTCGAATACCCGGGTGAGGTTGTTTCCCGGTATACAAGCCGGACTGCTGCAGAAGCGCGGACAGACCTGTATGCAGACTGCCTATCAGGAAGGCCCGCGGGTCTGGAGGAGGAATGATGGCGACTCCCTTATTGCTCTCTGAGAGTGCCTTCGCATCCGCTAACGTAGGCGTCTCTTCCAGGAATGAGAGGTACGTCGGAAGCAGATGTTGTTGGACATATGAGAGCAAGGCAAGCAGCTGGGTACGAACACGTGCCAGGACCTTTTCATCGGCTTCCAAGATGGCCACAATGAAGCTCTCCGTAATGTCTTCGCTCGGGGCTAAAGCGGTAATTGGGGAGAATGCGGTGCAATCCGCTTCTAAACTGGAATACAAGACAATCTGTGTCTCGCAGCCGCGGAAGAGGTCGACATGAGCAGCCATCCATGGATACTCTGGGGTGGACCCAGGCGGAAAGGTCGCGATGATTTTAGCAGTTGATGAGGGATATGCGATGCCATGCTGGATGCAGCGCAGGACTGAGCAAGAGTGGGGGAGCTGAGATGCGAGAAGCGAGATTATCCGCTCATCATGCTCGTAGATGCGCTCTTCGTTGGTTGTCATCCTGGAAGTGGGTGGCGAAGGTCTTGAAATGATAGAAAGAGGTCAACAAACGGACAGCTGTCAGTGTTTTGAACGCTTGATGGAACGTTCATGAGTCAGACTTTAGCTTCTGTGGGGTAAAATCGACCCCACTCGGGTCTATCTGGCGTATCTCTGTCCTTCTCCTGAGCCACCCACACTAGCCTCCAGGCGTCCACATAGTCCGTTGTCCGTTTGTTGTGTTATCCTCTTCAGGACAAAGACACCGTATTATAGTATGTTTACCTCAAGGTACGTTATACAGCTACATTAGGAACTTGACTATTTGCACTTTGATTCCACCGCCGACATGCCGAGCTCAATTCCACGGCTTCCATGAGGCTGTACACAACGTACTACATTCCATTACTTACGCTTCGGCGATGGAACATCCTTCAAGGCTCTTAGGCTGAAGCAGTCTGGGGCACTCAGAGACTCCAGCTGATTAAATTACTGAGTAGACAAAACTCAGGGCAAACATGTCCTTGATCTTCAACCTAAGTTACACAGGACCTGTGATTATACTCACCTTGAATCCCCTTTATTATCTCATTGTGAATAGCTGGTATGATCTTTTATACTACTCCCTCTGGTCACGGTAAAAGCACGAACATGCAATAATCGCCTAGTGTGTAGGTAATCCTATTGAGTACACGTTATATTGCACCTCCGACATATTAATTTAAAGGAATTGTTTGATTTGTATACAGGAATACTTAAACTAACGATCTTGGCAATGATCTGAGAATTACCTTTACTGTGGCCAGATTGGACGGTTACGATAGATATCAAGAGGACTCTTGCACTAATAACCAAATGAATAGTAAGGAACCATCACTCGGACAAAAAGGCTAGCCGAAAGGGACGGAGCCGTCAAAGGGATCTAACAAATTATAGCATGTACTTAGAGACCACCAGACTCTAGAAGCTCTACCATGATCGTGTTCCAGGCAGCATGTATATTTTAAGATGTGCCAAAGGCAGAATTTGCCAACAAAGTGTAAAGTGAACACGCCATCGTTGGTTCAGACTCTCAAGATACCAGACCTTTTCTAGACTTGCTCCTTCTCTTTGATTCAATCGAAATGGGATTATTGTCCCAGCCGACCAGAGCAACAGCCATCGAGCACACTACCAAAGAGACAGGAAAACCGACAACACCACCACAAACATGACCATGATGCCCTCGAACTTGGCCGCTGCCTGCCACCTACCCCCTTCCATGGCAAAGAGTGAAAGTACCATAACTCTTGCTGAATAAGAGATACAGACGTAGAAGAGATTTCCGTGTGTCAAAGCGATCAGATCGCATGTGTTGATCGAGGCGAGGATGATAGCTTGCCCATACCATGTCAGCCCTAAGCTATGGAAAAAAGAAAAGCATGGGGTTTGATAGAGTAGACGGTACCCATGATCCGTGCGACAACGCTATTTACTTCATATTGTTTCATGGCATGCTGAGGACTGATCAGCTGGTGCGCATGCATGGGCAGGCTGATGGCAGCAAGAATAGCAAAGGGCCACCCGGCCGGGGAGGAGGGGAGTAGATGGAATGTCATGACAACCGCTGCTCTAACACAATAGGTCGGAGGAATGATGAATAGATTATGTGACTGGCAATGGTGAAATTAATATTGCTATGTTTAAAGGCCATCCAGCTACCGTCTCGTGCCAAGGGGGTTTCAGCTGAGATTCGCCACATAGTTAATATTCGCACAGAGACCGTCAGCCGTGGGAAAGCTTCCGAGACCCCAATACAAGGGGCTTCAGAAGAATCTAGTGTAGATCTCGGCCCTGGTCATGCATGCCATCCATGCATTGGTACAGGCGGTGGCAGGAACGGGAATCACTCTAAGACATGCAGAGCGCCACGAAGATCAGGCTTGTCAACATTCCTGGCGCGACGGCCCGCTTCTTCCAAGTTCCACCGGCCAAAAAAAACACAAGGACCATCGTGAACCTTGCGATGAAGGAAATCCACATGAAGGTCAGGTTATTGTTAAGAGCGGATGCGAGATCATATGTGTTCATGGCTATCAAAAGCACGGCTGTTATGTGACCCGTCAGCTCAGATCAACCACCGACTACTTCCTGGGTCAATAGATTAAGGGGGTGTGGAAATACCAAGAGCCTTGCCAAGGATGGCACTGACATCGAAGTTCTGCACGTTGTCCTTTGGGTTGATGATTTGGCAAGCTTGGATGGGGATATCGAGGAGAGCCAGGCCGGTAAAGACCCAGCCGGCAGGGGTGGAAGGAGACGGGAGGCCCATCACGCTGGTTGCACTGGATGACCGGTATGGAGAATGGTCGGAATGAAAAACATTGCTGTTCGCCCTGTGTAAGTCTGCTCCCCTTTATGTCCCTTTCATGCCCGGTAGCTGATTTCCCGGTGGCCCTGCATGTTCAAGAGGTGAGGGATGGATGGATGCTGCCGGCAAGGGCCGTTGAACACCCCGGCTGTAGAACCCTCCAACGAACGAGGCCCTGCTTCGGCCCCTTGATGCTGCATGAATGTGGGTAAACACACTGCGAAGTATGGGGATGTTTGTACGTGCATCTAGAAACGGAGTAAGCAGACGAAAAGCGAATGGAGAGTAACCCTTCATGAGTATCTAACTGCTCAGCTGATACAAAAGACACAAGTTGAATAAAATTCCAGGCTCACGTATCTATGAGAGATTTCAAAAGATCAACCATATAGAGCCACATTTTGTCCCCTCTCTAAGACATTTTACTGCTTCCTTACTGCTACTATGTATTAAGGATAACTCAAACCAAGGAGTTCAGATCATATGCAGTGTCGTAAAAGGCAGGGAACAGCTAGCCACTTGTATGTATTGTTTAGTTTTATTCCACCATCCCTCCGCCGTTCTGTGTGGACAGCATTCCACGGGCCGGGAAACCTGGAAATTTAATTGCCGTCCTGAGATATATTCATATTGCTCGCTCATAGTCGACGTGAAGAATCAAGCATATGACACTCACATCCCGACCCCGAGCAAAACTGTCAACGGGAAGCGTGAAGGGAAACATGCCAGGGATTGAGATTCAGAACACGTCTGGCTGCCGAATATACGACATTCGTCAGCAGGGACAAAGTTCAATTGACTTATGTAAGGAAATCAAGACTGGCCTGTCATCGAAGCCTCCATCATTGCCTTCTCTCCTACTCTGGAACGAGGAGGGCCTCCGACGATTCGATAAATTTGCCCACACCCCTTCATATTACCTCCGTGACAAAGAGCTAGAGATTGTCCAGAGACGGAGCCACGAGATACTCGCCGTGGTACCCGCGGGAGGTATCCTCGTCGAGCTTGGATGTGGGTGAGTGAGCACTACCACGCGACAGACGACTCTCGTTCAACGCTAAGAGCGAAACCAGGAGTCTGCAAAAGACGGGCCAGTTCCTCCGTGCTCTGGAGAAACAAGGAAAACCCATTCACTACTATGCATTGGATGTATCGCTCCAGGGGCTGACCGACAGCGTAAGAGCGCTTTGCAAGGAGCTGGAAACCCGACGCTGTGTGGAGATCACTGGACTCTGGGGCACATACGATGATTGTGTGAGTTGGATATCAACACTATCCGGCCAGGACCCACTCGACATGTCGACCATCACATTCCTCTGGATGGGAAATAGCATCAGCAATATGAACGAGCACTCCGATGCCACTGCATTGCTTTCACAGTTCAAGCGAGCATCTGAGACTGCTAGTCTACGTTGCCAGTTCCTCGTCGCTGCAGATGCATGCGAGGATGTTCAAATTGTTCAGGATGCATACGATTGTCGAATTCCCGCACTGAAGGCTTTCATCTTGAATGGTCTGTCCCATGCTAACGAGCTCATGGGACGAACTGTCTTTCGCCTCGAAGATTGGTCATGTGAGTCGGTGTTTGATTCGAAGCAGCGCCAGCTAGAAGTCTACTATACCCCCTGTCGGGATGTAACAGTAGACTCGGGTGACGGAGAGACGTGTCTCTTGAGCAAGGGGCAGCGAATCCGCGCCATTTCAAGCGGTAAATGGAGCAGAAAACTCATGTTTGAGGTTGCCTCCGCCGCTGGCCTGCAGATGAATCATGCTTGGGGAGACTGTGAGGGGCTTTATTGTACGTTCACAGCGTTTTGCTCTTTTACTGTGTGGATGAACTGACAGAGAGAAGATTTCTACCACCTTTATGCTGGTGTATAAAAAAAAAAAAAAAAGGCCGCAATGACTCTGTGCGCGAGTATCAGAGTCCATCCCTGGGCTAGCCACCACTGTAATGGCTCTGGTTGTCAATGTTCTGGTTCGATAGGCTGTGACATGAGAAGAAAAGTGGCTTATATTTGATTAGAAGTTGCTCTTGAAAAGACACGGTTTATCTGTATGAGTCGAAGTTTAGCACGGAATCTGCGACAATATTTCTGAAAGGAATTTAGAATGTCTCTCATTCAGATGCATGGTTCAACTAGCTTGTAATGGCGCAATACCTGCAGATGAAGCACAACAGCCTACCACTCCTTTGCGTAATGCACGATGCACGGGTTGATAGAACCTGAGCGAATACCTGGTACGAAGACACCGTCGTTTGGGCGCTCGAGGTCATTACAGAAAAGGCCCAGAACACCGAGGTGAAGGCATATATTATTACACATATTCTTATACATGACGTGGCAGCGGAGCAAAGTTGTATTGGTATTGATGACGACTGGGACTAGTTTGCTTGTACAGATTACCTTGCAGACACTGATATATCATCCCGCCAAATCATAAAGTCAATCACTTCCATCAGGTGACCAAAATTTCTGCGAGAGTTCTATCGGCTGGGCACGCCAGGAAATGCACTGCGGCGGCGATTTTGCGTGCCAGCTCATCTGCCTCTGAAGCAGATAAAACGTGGGCCGGGGCGCGGATGGAGATCTCCAGACCATCCTCCCCAGCCATTGAGTAGATCCATACCTCTGATTTCAAAAGCTGGTGCATGTATGACCCAGTGATATGGTGAAGGGTCCTGGGATTTCTTAGTCCATGCAAAGATATCTCCATCGTCGTATCTATATTCTGGTGGTGAAAGAGGGCCCCCAACGACGTATCAGGCTTCCATGGCGTACAGTTCTCAACAATGTCGCTAAACTCAATGTAGTCGTAGCCTGTAGTCTTGATGTGCTGTGCCTGTACGTACTGGAGGTACTCTGCCGCCGTCCAGGTCGACTGTAGGTCGATTCGGATCGGAAGAAAATTGAGACAAGGCCCCAGTATGCTTTCAATACCGGAAAGAGGCAGCCCACTGCGTCCGTTGACAGTTTGGCCAAAGACGACCTTGTCCATGCGAGCGAGTTGGCCAATCACTAGGGCCCCTGCTGCTTTGACCAGTGTAGCCATGGTGATCCCATCCGGAGGCTCGCAGGGCGACGTAGTATGTGCTTTTGCGGCAACTACTTCAGAGCTCCCTGGTCCTTTCGCTCGGGCCTTGGTATCGAAGACACAATCTTGTAGATTTGTCAAAGTAGTTCCTTCCAGATAACGGCGCCAGAAGTTGTAGCAGGCCGTGTGATCTTGCTGGGCACGACTCTGGATGTAGTCGGAGAATTGCAGGCTCAAAGAAAGGGTGTCTCCAGCATAGGAAACAGTGAGGTCATCGGAGAGTTTTGAAAATGAAAAGCCATCGTATTGGGCATGAGAGATCCGTAAGATCAAAGCATGTTCATTTGCCTCGCTGTTGGAGATAAGAATAAATCGAACGGGGAGAAGATCCATCGGCAGCGACCCGGATGAAGAGCTCCAGAGCTTCTCGGCTACTGCAGACACGTTGGTAGCGGTTATGATATGATGTAGCGATACATCCATATGCGGTAGAGTGACCTGAAGAATTTTCTGGTCGTTCTTGGTAAAAAAGGTTCGCAGTATGCTGTGTTTCTTGACGACCATGTTGCACGCAGCTTGAAGTCGATCGAATTCCAAATCACCCTCCAATATATAGGCAAACCAGTCGAAGCTACTACGTGCAATGAAAAATTCTTGAATGTCGCTGGCTGGAAGAATCAATGGTGTCTCGGAACAGGAGTCCAACAGGGAGGTGTTGTCACGCAAATACGAGAGACAGGCGGCATAGGCCTCATCATGCACTAGCCTCACCTGCTTTTGTCGAGTGACAGGAGCCTTGTCCAATACTTTGGCGTTCTCGGCCATTTCGCGGAGTTTCGAAGACGTAAAAATATCGGATACCGTCAGACCTAATCCTTTGATCCGTGCCATTGCGACAGCCCGCATCGCGACGACGGAGTCGCCCCCAAGAGCTAAGAAGTCGTCATCAGGTCTCAGTTGAGAAGGGTCAAGGTGAAGAAGATCGGCCCAGATCTGAGCCAGGGTCTTCTCTGTATCAGACTCCAGCAATCCTGGTTCAATTCTTTTGTCATCCTGCACCGCGGTATGTGCCTTTAGCTGATCCCAAGTCATCAGGGCAACCCGCTGGCGCAGTCGACGCCGGTCCTTTTTTCCTGACATGGTCTTGGGCATTTTCCCTAAGCGAAGAAAGATAGTTGGGATCATATAGCCGGGAACTATCTTGGCCAGTCTCAGCTTAGTGGATTGAACCTCCTCGGTGAAAGCCTTGGTCCCGCCCAGAAGGAGATGGTCATCCTCGATGTGTCCATCGGCCTGGAGTATAAAAGCCGTAAGAGCAGGAACACCATTTGATCCAGTGGGGATTACCACATCTACCACGACGTCGGTGACCCTTGGAAACAATTGGCGGAGATGATGCTCTAACTCGCCTGACTCCACACGCTGACCACGCACCTTAAGCTGGTAGTCCTTCCGGCCCATGTGGCAGATGCTCCCATCAGGGTTGAACCTAGCCAGGTCGCCAGTCTTGTAGAGAACAGCCGGGCGTCTCTGACGATTAGGCGCATGTTTATCCATCCACGAGGGCGGTGGGATAAATACCATGGCCGTTCGCTCTGTGTCATGAAGATAGCCTTGGGCAAGATTGGGGGTATCGATGAGTAGCTCACCAACTGCCCCGATTCCTCGAAGCCGGTTGTGGTCATGTTGATCTACAATCCAGCAGCGCCCATTGACTGGGTATCCAACTGTTCGCTGAGAGTGATTGGAGGCGAAGATGGGGTCAGATACTGCAAAGCTGCCCGAGCACTCGGTAAGTCCGTATATCTGGAGGAGTCGAGCACGTCGTCCCCAGTCGATGATATGACTCTCCTGTACCGGTTCCCCCCCAAGAACAATTGTTTTTAGGCATCCCAGATCCGTCGGGGAGAGAGTGCTCAGTGTGGTTGGAGAGAGGACCGCCCAGTTCACCTTCATGTCGGTGATGGCCTGCGCCAATGAATTCATGCGACTTGTATCAGACGGTATACACAGAGTTCCGCCGCAACTCAGGGTACAGAAGATGTCAATCAGAGCCATGCCGAACCCGAGGGATGCGAACTGGAGAACTCGGCTATCGGACTGGAGGTAGAGAGCGGCACAGTGACTGGCGATGTTGGCGAACGCACCGTGTCCCACAACACAGCCTTTAGGCTCCCCTGTACTGCCTGATGTGAAAAGGCAATACGCTGGTGCAGTATGGCCCGGATACACTGGGCCTGAAGCTGTTCCCTTAGACCATTCATGCTCATGCTTGGGCCCTACTGTGATAACCGATGTCCCGGCATCACGCAGGATCGCGGACTGTTCGTTGGAGGCTAGTGCTATGCACGCCTTAGTCTGGCGCAAAATGCTGGACAGACGCTCTGATGGCACATTCGGATCCACTGGCACAAATGCTGCTCCGCATTTGTTGACTGCAAGCATAGCAACAATGGCCCAGAGGGACTTGGGGAAGCTGATGGGAACAAAGAGATTTGGGCCGATGCCCTGATGCATCAGATAAAAGGCGAGCTTTGTTGAAAGAGAGTCAAGGCGAGAATACGTCAAGGTGCCATCCCATGACTCTATTGCGATTTTTTCTGGCATTTCGAGAGCGCGTTGGTGAATCACCTCATGCATCAAATCGTTGGTCCTGTCGACAAACCCATGTGTGTTCCATCTCTGCATCCTTCGGAGGTCACAGCTGGGAATGTCCCACAGTTCACCAACTCTGTGCGAATGATTTTGGCAAATTGTGGCCGAGAGGTTCTGCAATTGTTCCAAAAGACTCGATGCATGCATATTCAATAGGGTGGACTCGCGGTACGACATGACTACTCGGAGATTTTCCCGGCCTTGATATACGACCAATAGAATGTCACACACCTGTATCATATTGGAAGCATATTGTTAGATTAGTTACAATGGTTAGACAATACGATTTCATACCTCTGAGATGCCGGACAGATGGTGATCTATGAGGTCGTCATGCTGTGCCTCCGAGTGTACGTCTTGGGCAACAATGACACCAGTGTTGGGTTGTTTAGATTGTCCAGAGACGTTGGCTTTGGTAGGAGTCCATGATTTTGTATCCAACAAGTTGACAAATGGTGTATTGTCCTGGATATTGGCAGTAAACAGTTCAGGGGACCGCTTCGAGCCATATTGGGCCGCACCGCTCAGCCACAGCTCAGTGACGGAACTTTCAACATAACGGCGGAGAATCACGGACCAAAGAGCCGATAGCACAAGGCCACTCTCTTGTTGGCTTCTTGTTCCGATTCTGCTAATATTTTCTCCTAGTATACTAGGTGCTTCGGTCCTACTCCAATGCGGAGAACTCAATGAGGACTGATGTAGTGAAGGGAAGATACAGCTTTCACCAGATGGAGAATCTGTTGGCTGAAATAGGATTTTCCTAGTCATTGTTCCAATAGTGGACGGACTCGGGTACAGTGAGTTGAAGATTCTGGGGCACACGTTTGGAGACTACAGTTCAGCGGGGAATAAAACCCAGCCTCGGGGGTTTAGTACATCGTGGTGCGGGCATATTCCATCAAGGACTGGACATGGAGTATTCAGACATGGTTCAACAGTCCGGACCCCTTACTTTTCGGCCAGGACATAACTTGGTTTTGCCGTCCACTTGAAGTAATGGTTGGCCCCGAAGGCCCAAAAATTGTTTTTTAAGTATCATCCCTCGCGCATGCTTGGCAAGGGAGGTTGGCGAGTTGCAAAAGGGCCACATTTTTGTTATACATTTACAAGCAAGGTGCATCTGTGCCGCCAAACTTGATCGACTGTGAGAATTCGAGTGACATGACAACATTTATCCCAGTGGATAGATGGGCCGGCCAGGCCGCAATGCAATTGAGGCATAAGGCCCCTTGATTGAGTGAACCAGCTGCAAGGGCCATCTTCCATGTCACAAAGTAAGGGGATGTTCATTCGTCCACTGCTTTCGCAAGTGAACCCGGCTGCCTTGCGGGCTGTGGAATGCAAGTCCATCCAGGATGAGACAGTATGTGCAAGTGTGGCGAGAGGAATGCCAATCACTTATCAGTGTCTCATGAGCTCCAATAGTTTCCAGTCAAGGAAAAGATCAATTCATCATCTCTGCCACCATAATTCCGTATCAAAGGTCGAAACCTACGAATCGCCACTCTGACAAGACACAATTCATTGTTGTCTCTTTTCCTGCCTTTCTTATCCTTCAACTTGTACACGGCGAAAAGAGCAAAGGGAGGGATTTGCGCATACTATAGCACCTGTGGAAGACGATGACCAGGAGCCAGCCTTCCCGACACTCGGAAGGAGAAGGAGCAGATGCTCGAGTCTGTATATTTCCCCGGCTTAGTGAGACGGAAAACCATAATGCCGCTTATCATCAAACGGATTCGGTACAGATTCGTATCGAGTCTGGTCAGAAAGTGCTTGAGGACGAGGGTATCACTTTGAGCTCCTTCATCGTGGCAGCATGGGCTGTCACTCTGCGGTGTTTTACAGAATGCCAAAATGCACAAATTTGGGTAGGCAATGGCACCAACACACTTTCGGACACCAGCCTTGACGGATTGGACAATCTGCTGTCCATTCCAATTGACCCTGAGAGCTCATTCAAAAGCCTCTGTCATTCCACTAAGTGGGAAATGATGCATCTACAACGTCCGGGACATGCTCCTTGTAACATTGGTATTGAATTCCAAAAGCCTGTCGTTATCGACTGTCCAAATACGTACGAAGAGGAGAATTCTTTATACGACCAAGCATACGTAAGTAATGCCTGTCTCATAGATATCAATCAGATTATTGACTGGGCATGGCCATGGTCAGGGTTGCGAAGTGTCCTTGCACGTGTGCATCAATAAGGACCATCTAATCCTGTCACTCCGTTATGTAGACAGTCTGCTGTCTTCGACTGCCGCCGCAAATGTCCTCAGCTCGGTGGAGGAAGCTATCCTGAGCGGGATGCATGGGCTCTCAACGCCGATTCTCAACATGTGTCTTTTCACAAGCCGCCACCAAAACCAGGTAGAAGGCTTCCAAAGGTTGACCTCGTCCGTGGCCATGCCACCGAGCTCTCCCTGGTGGGATCAGCTAAAACGGTCCATGTTTCAGCAGCCGGGCAAGCGTAATAACCTTGCCATCGATGGATGCGACGGTGTATGTACATATGAGGACCTTGACCAAATGTCGTCCCGGGTCGCTGCCCACTTACAGAGCATCGGAATCCGCCCTCCCATGATGGTCCCTGTATGTTTTGAGAAGTCGGTCTGGTACATTGTTACCACCATCGGTGTTCATAAAACTGGAGCCGCATTTGTACCTTTGGATCCAGTCCTGCCCATCCAACGAATCCAAAAAATTGTGGCCTTGACCAGGTGCAAGTTTGTGGCTGTCTCGCCTCGGCAGAAGCAACTCTTCCAGGACTCCTCTGTCACTCCGGTCGTGATTGACCCACAGTCTCTGGTATCTTTTCCACCTGCCGATGCACTCCGTCCATCTGGGGTCTCCATGGAGGACCCTGCTTACTGTCTCTTTACCTCAGGGAGCTCTGGGACACCCAAAGGGTGCATTATCAGCCAACGAGCATTTGCAGGAATTAGCCAGCAGGCGATGACGGTGCATCTCAGCGAGAGGTCGCGCAGCCTTCAATTCGCCTCTTATTCTTTTGGTATCTCGATTATAGAGATCTACTGCACACTTGGAGCCGGAGGTACTGTCTGCGTAGTTTCCGATGAGGACTGTGCAGGAATCAGTAACCTGGCGCGAGCAATCGCTCGCGTGAATGCCAACTGGACTTTCATGACCCCGACAATGGTAGGGTCATTACATCCAAATGAGGTTCCCTGCCTGAAAACGATCATCACAGGCGGCGAGCCCTTGCAGAAGTCACAGGTGGAGACCTGGGCGGATGCGGTTTGTCTGCACCAGGCGTTGGGCTTGACAGAGTGGGCTGGAACCTGTTGTATATCTCCTCGTATTACCCCTACCGGTGGCATGGGAGTGGTCGGAAAGCCAATGCCACACGCACGAGCATGGCTTGTCGACCCTCAAAGAGGTGACTCTTTGGCCCCAGTGGGCGCAGTCGCCGAACTCTGTATCGAAGGAACATGTCTTGCACAGGGCTATCTCAACGACGCTGAAAAGACATCGAAGGCGTTCGTTTCGCACCCGGGATGGGGGTTCAAGCGCTTATTTCCGACAGTTAATGGCGCACATAGACTTTACAAGACTGGGGATCTTGTACGCTATATGTGCGATGGGAGTATCCAGCACCTCGGACGAAAGGATACTCAGCGGAAAGTTCGCGGGCAACGGATTGAAATCACAGAGGTCGAGTATCATCTCAGACAGCACTTTCCCGAGGCAGTCCGGGTATTTGCAGAGATTCTATGTCCCCGTGATGATGAGCTTGGGCCAAGTCAGGTTCTTACAGCCTTCATTCAGCTCAATCAGTACGGGTCTGTATCAAATGGCACCAGCGGTGATGGTGAAAGATGGTTTTCCCCTATTGATCAGGCGTTACAACACCGGATCAATGCCACGCGCGAGGCTCTCTTCTCCCAGCTACCTCGATATATGATCCCCGACCTCTTCCTCCACCTACAGAAGGCACCCCTTACGGTCAGTGGGAAGCTCGACCGGCGGCGTCTCTGCAACCATGCGAACAGGCTTACGCGCCGCGAGTTGCTTGGCATGAACAAGAAGAATGGGGCGCACAGCGCACCAGCGACAGACATGGAAATCGTGTTACTTTCGCTCTTCGCCGAGGCTCTTAAGACTTCCGTGGAAGATATTAGCGTTGAAGATGATTTCTTCCATCTGGGAGGAGATTCAATCAAAGCCATGGCTCTTGTTGGCCAAGCGAAAAGCAATTACGGGCTGCGCATCACAGTGGGCGAAATCCTCACTCATCCAACAGTGTCTCGACTAGCCATAGTGCTGCAGAGCAAGAAATCCATTCGAGAAATGGATCCAGTTTTACCTTTCGCCCAGTTGCTCGAATCCGAAAGCAAGGAAGAGGCCATCCGGG
This sequence comes from Aspergillus olivimuriae, assembly GCA_003719415.1. Taxonomy (NCBI): domain Eukaryota; kingdom Fungi; phylum Ascomycota; class Eurotiomycetes; order Eurotiales; family Aspergillaceae; genus Aspergillus; species Aspergillus olivimuriae. Next base: position 44,233 of record RHLO01000186.1, read on the forward strand.
AAGCCTGCAAGCAGTGCCTCGTGGAGCCCAATATCATTGAGGATATCTACCCTTGTACGCCCCTCCAGGAGGGAATGTTTGCCTTGGGTAGGAAGCAAGCTGGTGGATATGTCGCTCGCTGGATGTTTGAGTTCCAGAAGAAGGGCGACGTGGATATACAGCGCCTGGCAAACGCCTGGGCTCGCGTGTTTGAAGCAAGCCCAGCTTTACGAACACGCATTGTTTCTTCCCCATCTCAGCGCATCTATCAGGTTCTCCTCCGAGAAAAGCCTGTTTGGAAAGAGTCAAATGTCTTATTCCAAGGCAATGAGAAGCCTGACCTACTGGTTGATTTTGGACACCCATTGGCCAAGATGTCCATGCATCGAAATGACAATACTCAATCTGTTCAGCTCGCTCTCACCATGCACCATTCGGTGATCGATGGATGGTGTTTCCGCAAACTCTTGGATCAGATTGAGGCGGTTTATCATGGACATGCTGTCCCAGAGTCTCCTCCCTTCGCCACGTTCGTTCACTACCTCGGCCAGCTGCCAGACCACAAAGCATACTGGACGGAGTATTTCTCCGGGCTCAATGCGGAGGTCTTCCCAGCTGTCTTGCCTCCGTCGTATGAGCCTTGTCCTACGGGAGAGGCAACCGAATGGCTTCCCTTGGCGGGCTTTACCCCCGGACGATTCACCCGTTCGGCCACCTTACGACTCGCCTGGGCGATGGTGCAGTCCCAGTATCAAGGGAACGATGATGTCGTCTATGGCGTGACGGTATCTGGGCGTAATGCCCCAGTCCCGGGGATCCTGACGATGACTTGCCCGACGGTGGCTACCATGCCGTTTCGTGTCCGTCTGGACCCTGCCGAGTCTATCGAGGCGGCTCTTGATCGCGTCGTCGCACAGACGGCCCAGAGCATCCCCCATGAGCAGACAGGTTTACAGAAAATGAGGAAATGGGGTGGCGACGTTGCTGTCGCGTGCGATTTCCAGACCCTCCTTGTCATTCAGCACATTGACAGCACGACAGGCTACAGCCTGTTGGGAGCAAAGTCCCAGGAAACCAGCTTTGCTGCCTTTTGCTCATACTCCCTCACTCTAGTCTGTAACCTGAACGCTGACCCAGTGGAGCTGAAGGCGTGGTTTGATCCTAAGATTATACCAGAACAACAGGTTCATCGCATCCTTCGCCAGCTGGTCCACGTGGTCCAAGCCATCTGCAAAGACCACACCTCTACTGTCAGTGACTGCATGACACTGAGCCCCAGTGACGCTGCTGAGATTGAGGCTTGGAATCGTCCCCTTCCAGCTTTGCCTGATAGAGGTGTGGATGCGTTGTTCCATGAGCACTGCGTGGCTCATCCGAGCCGACTCGCCGTGGATGCATGGGACGTGCAGTTCTCCTATAAGGCCTTGGATGAACTTTCCAGTTCCCTCGCCAGGCACTTGGTGTTGCAGGGGGTAGGATACGGAGACTTCGTCCCCATATGCACGGAGAAGTCGGGTTGGACAGTCGTATGCATGTTCGCTGTGATCAAGTCCGGGGCTGCATTTATCCTACTCGATCCGGCTGTTCCTCAGCAGCGACTGGCTATTAGCTGTCAGCAGGCTAAATCCAAGCTGATCCTCACTACCACCGGGACGCTCCCCCTGGCCTTGGAATTGGTGGCCAAAGTAGTCCTCGCGGATGATGCATATCCCTGCAGATCAGACATTTTGTTGCCCTCCATACGGCCAGAAAGACCGTTGTTCGCAGTCTTTACTTCGGGTTCAACCGGACTCCCCAAAGCGGCCATGGCGGACCATCAATCATTCCTCAGCTATTCGCTTCCCATTATGAGGAAGATAGGGATTGACGGTACTGTACGCTGGCTCCAGTTCTCCTCCTACGCCTTTGATATGAGTGTCAATGAGACATTGTGGACGGTTCTAGGTGGTGGCTGTATCTGCGTGCTATCTGATAGTCAGCGCATGGACAATTTTGTCGACACGGTCACTACAATGCGTCCAACTCATGCCGTCCTCACGCCATCATTTATGCGGTCACTGGATCCTAAAAATCTTCCCTCTCTTCGAGCTCTTATGCTAGGCGGGGAGCCGACCCAGCCATCGGAAATTGCTGCCTGGAGCCCCTATATGAAGCTCATGATAGGATATGGACCAGCCGAGTGCGGTGTAACACATTTGCGATACTATATCGAGAGCCCCAACGACCCATACAACTCCGTCGGCTTCTCGACAGGAGGTGCAAACTGGCTGGTTGCTCCTGGGGACCCGGAGAAGCTGCTCCCCATCGGCGCTGTAGGTGAGCTTCTACTGGAAGGCTCATTCGTTGGACCAGGTTATATGCACGACCCGATCAAAACTCAGGACGCCTTTATTCCAGAGCCCAGTTACGTCCGCAAGCTACGCCGTCACCCGAGTCGCGTGTATAGAACCGGCGACTTGATGCGGTACAATGTGGATGGATCATTGAGTTTCGTCGGAAGATTGGATTCCCAGGTGAAAATCCGAGGTCAGCGGGTTGAGCTCGCTGATGTTGAAACCCATCTTGCGACCTGTTTTTCCTCTCCTGTTCAGGTCGTGGTTGAACTAGTCTCACGAGAAGGCCATGGAGCACCTTTCCTCGTAGCGTTCATCTACACCCCTTTCGACGAACACGGAGGAACTAAACCGGACGTTTTAGTGACTTCCAGTTGTCCAGCTTTCTATCAGCCCGAGCCTGATTTCCAAGAACGAGCTACTGAGGCCCTTGCTCGTCTTCGGAATCAGGTTCCTCGCTTCATGGTTCCGTCCATGTTCATTAACCTGGCATACATGCCACACACCTCCAGTGGGAAGGTTGACCGCAAATATCTTCGAGCGTCACTGGCTGGGCTGCCAGAAGAGGATCTCAAGCGGTTCCGCGCTGGACTTGAGAAAAAGCGCGGCCCAGCTACCGAGATGGAGAGAAAGATCCAGGCATTCTGTGCCACGACCTTACAGATTCCTTGCGAAGAGATCGGCCTGGACGACAACTTCCTGCAGCTCGGGGGCGATTCCATCAGTGCCATGTATGTGGTAGCAGAAGCCCGCAAGGAAGGAGTCGAAATGAGTGTGGTTGATATTCTGAACAATCCTCGCTTGTCCACATTGGCCAGTCATGTCGCAGACCACAATAGTCTTTTTGCCAAAAAGTTGGTTGCCTACAGCAGTGCTGATATCAAGCCATTTTCGCTGGTCAGCGACGGCCAGCGTAAAGAGGCTACGCACAAGCTATTACAGTTGGAAATTGTGAGGCAGCAGTCGCAGATTGCCGATATCCAGCCTGTGACTGAGAGTCAGCAATTCTTTCTCACTCAGTGGACTCCGTTCTTTGCCTGCTACTTCTTATCTGGGTTTGTTGATGGGAGGCGCCTTCGTGCGGCTTGTCAAGCTGTCATGTCTGCTCACAGCATTCTTCGTACTGCCTTCATACAAACGAATCATGATTTATTCCAGGCAGTGCTGCAAAACATTGACGTACCCTTCCATCAGACCACTACGACCGAGGATCTATTGACCTACTGCGATTCAGTCTGGCAAGGTGACTCGGAGATAGCATCCACGGTTAACAGTGCGCCTCTCAGGTTCACGCTTGTCTCACGATCTGCAACCGAGCACGCTTTCATCCTCCGTGTCTCCCATGCCCAGTATGACGGTCTTTCGCTGCCAACCTTAATGAGCGCCCTGGCAGATGCGTACACGGGGCAGACATTAGAGGAAATCATCAATTTTGGCAGCTATATGCACCTTCGCTCTTTGCACGATCACACAGCAACATACGACTTCTGGCGTCAGTATCTGCTCAAATCCTCCGTCCATTCACTGGGCAATTCGACGAACGCACCGGCTCCGACTTTAAGTAATGCCAGCAGCACTTCCCGCATTACCGCTGGACAAAACATCCCCATGCCCAGTCTCCCAGCGGGCCTCACCGTCGCAAGCCTTGTCAAGGCAGCTGCAGCCTGGCTCTTTGCCCGGGATACCCGCCAACACGATATCGTCTTGGGACAGACAGTGTCGGGTCGTGGCATGCCCATCGCAGGCGTCGAAAAGATGCTCGGTCCATGTCTGAACACTATCCCATTCCGAGCAACGCTGCAGTCCGGGTGGATGGTTCGCGATCTTTTGGAGCACGTTCAGAAGCAATGTTCTGCTACGTTTGCGCATGATTATGTGGACCTCGCAGATATTGTGCGCTTGAGCACGGACTGGTCGCAGGATACTTATCTTCCCTGTATCATTCAACATCAGAATGTCGCACAGACTTCTACTCTCGCTTTATCTGATGTTGAGTGTACCTCGTCTGGCTGGGCATATTTCATCCCGCAATCTGGGATGTGGATTCTGTCCACGCCGCAAGACTCCAAGTTGCAGGTTATGCTATGTGCATCGGCAGGGTTCATGTCTCTGCAAACAGCCAGGTCGTGGATTAAGGATCTTGCGACTACCATTACCCTCTTTGCAAGCCAGCCTGAGGTTCTGCTGGATGATGTCCATGTATGATCATACTTTTTGTGGGGACAATCTCGTAGTGAAATATCGGTGGACCAGTGTGGTAGACTCAATAGAATGACCTTTTTTTTAGAAGAAAAGAATTTTATGGCCCTATTTGATCGCAGGGTATTTTGAGGTAGAATTTTTCTTACTTATACAATGATCTCTGTCTGCTTGAGAAAAGGTATGTGATGGCCTCGCTGTGATTCCACCGATCATTCTCTTCTCAGATTCTGCTGGTTTCCCCAGGATGTTTGTTGATAGGATAGCACACCGCCATGTTTCCCCGATGAAGGGCACAATTCCAGCACGGTAAATAATCACTGCACGGGCCTGACTTATGCCCATCTCATGCGCCCAGGTGCAGTAGTCCACCCCTGCATAGATACATGTGGAGGAACGGTGGTTGGGCTTCAATTGCCCTTTCCTTGGACCAGGCTGGCCCCTAGGGTGTCCCTCCCCCTTTCAACCAAGATTACCCCCGTGCGTGATGCAGAACAAATCACCGGTCATACTGCAAGGCTCTCACAAAACAGGACAAATTTTCTGTCAGGTGTCGCACCATCTGGAGTAGAACCCCACACGAAGGTCAAAATCCTGGCAGAAAACGGGCTTAAAAAACGTTGAGAGCATGCATGCCACCTACTACGAAGCAAGGACTATAATGAGAGGGCACTACGCTCCTTACTATATCAAAGCATAGCATGACGTATAACCCACCCCCCTCGAGATGCATCTAAGCGGGTTAGCAACAACCCTTTGCTTCGATGCCGTCAACAGTGAGTTCATCTCATTCCGGCCGTAACTGCTGCGTTCCGCTTCTACACCTGGGACATGGAGAAATCTCAGATGGCGTCTTGTGTCAGCTTCACTACAGTGTTTTGTTATGTGTCCTTGAGGATTGCGATATTTCCATCCTTCCAAGGTTGACACACCACAGCCAGAATCAAGGCACTGGGAGGTCCTGCAGGGGCGTGGTAAAACCAAATGCCCACCTGCCATCTTCTTGGCAAGCCCTCTGCAGACACTTTCGTCGGGTTTTAGACCTTGTACAAACATACCGGCCCGAAAGGGATAACTCTATCTACTATTCGATAACAAGGCGACTCTGCAGACAATTATCTAATGCGAGATCATTCGCTTTGGCCTTCCCGTAGGCCTTTACCCCAAAGATTCTGTAACCTTTGATACTATCATTTTTACGGAATTGATTCTTTACACATCCTTATAGATGATTGGCCCAATGTGCAAGGTCAAATGATAGAAATTATTATGAATTCATGATTAGACATTAGCCAAGATGAGTTGGTCCTTGGTAACAGGATAATCTGCTCAAAGAAGGGCCTAAAATAGTTTTAGGAGTAATAAGCGGTATAAACTGAGGGGTACGAAGGCCTAAATAGTAGCCCTAAGTTAGGGGAATTAGGTCTAAAGAATCGCCTCATTCAGGGGGTAACAGATAGAGTTATCCCTTCCCAGCTCGGTGTTTCTGGTCATATAAGGTCTGTACGTTGGTGGGAATCTCCAAAACAGGTTTTGCCTTTGTCCTGTCACTCCGACCAATATATGCAACCAGCTTGTCATCTCCTACCCTGAGACTTGGACGCAGAGTGGCTTTAATGATGGACTCCGTGTTTACAACGGACACAACTCTATTACTTGGCCTCATCATCGCGGTTTTGATAGCGGCATTTCCTTTGCTCACACGCGATGACAAGCGCCCTCTTCACAATGATAGAGGCCCAACAGAGCTTTTCTACACCAACGCTAAAAAGAGATTCTCAGATGCGGCGGCTGAGCTCCTGGAGTCTGGTTTTTCCAAAGTAAAGTTCATTCTGGCGCACCTCATCATGTACATAAAAGGCTAACGAGGTTTCCGTCATCCTCCTCCGTGTAGACCAGAAAGACATTCTTATTGATGACCGACTTGGGCCCTCGATACGTGGTGCCACCGGAATATGCCCAGGATCTCAAAAACCACCGCAGTATTACCAGCGACGGTATCATGGACGAGAACATGAATGCACATATCCCAGGGCTTGAAATCTTCCAAATGGATTCGTACAATGGCAGGCTATTGAGAAAAATCATCCAAAAGAAGCTGATGGGAAGTCCTTTAGGTACGAAGATCCAAGGATAATCATCCCCCATCATGCTAAGACAACGTGCAACCACAGGGAGGTTGACTGCTGCAATGTCTGATGAGACTGGTTTGGCACTGAAAGACATCTTTGGCGAGAGCACAGGTAACATATTCAGCTTCTATCTTCTGCTTACGTGCTAATTTCAGAGATCTAGATTGGCACCACATTGATGTTGGCAGCTCCTGTCTTGATCTGATTTGCCGAGTCTCGACCAGGATATTCTGGGGGAAGCAACTATCCAGTAACAAGGCTTTCTTGCGTGTTACCAAGGAGTATACAGCCACGGCGACTATGGCTGCGGAGCAGATACGTCTCTGGCCGAAACCTATGCGTCCGGTTGTTCATTGGGTGCTGCCAATCTTCCGAAAGCTACGGTCAGACATGGCAAAAGCACGCAACATGCTGAAACCTATCCTAGAAATGCGCAAAGATAACACCGGAGTGTACAAGGAGGGGAGTCCTAATTGCCTGGCGCTAGTCGAATGGCTTGATGAATTCAGCGCACAGAGGGATTATGACCCTATGATTGTGAATATGGTTGCCATTGCTGTAAGCCTTCATACTGCAACAGATATGTTGGTTCAGGTAATCTATGACATCTGTGGTAGAGACCAGCTGGTGTCTGAACTACGGGAGGAAATCATCTCAGTAATCAATGGGGGCGGAGGCCTGTTGGAAGAAGGGTCGCTGGACAAATTGAAGCTCCTCGATAGCGTTATGAAGGAGAGCCAAAGACTTAAACCACCTGCCATCGGTATGGGCCCAATTCCAATCCTAGTCTTCATTTATATTAATCATTGCACAGTGGGCATGCAGCGCACGGCCAAGAAGGACTTGATTCTACCCGACGACACTCTCATACCAAAGGGCAGCGGACTCTTGGTTCCCAGTCACCTCATGTGGGACGAGTCGATCTACCCAAATGCAAAGGAGTTCATACCCGATCGGTTCATGAAGATGCAGCAAGACACAGGACAGCAGAATCTACATCAATGCGTTTCCACAAGCTCCACGCATATGGGCTTTGGCTATGGGGTGCATGCATGTCCAGGTCGATTTTTTGCCGTCCAAGAAATCAAGATTGTGCTGTGTCATTTGCTCTTGAATTACGACATAATGCTGGTTGGCAAAAAGCCAGCGCCAGAAAAGCATGGCATCATGCTCTTCGCAAACATGTGTGGGCAGATTGCCATTCGTAGGCGGACGGAGGAAGTTTCGCTTTAGTCGACAGAAACGCCGCCACTGCACATACAGCAGTTCCATACAATCTACAGCGGTGTATTTGATCATTTAAAAAGTTTGCTCTCTCAGTTCTCCAGGTTTTGAGAGATACTTCGGTTGATGATAGGTTTTAGATTCATTTCGATAATGGAACCCTCGACACCCTATTGCTGATAATAAAACAGGAAGGAGTAGTTCCTTCTTTGAAAAGACTAAATTTGTATATTTCAGGCATATATTTATGAATGAGAAAATGAGCTCAATAAAGTCAGGTAGAGTGAGGTCATTGAAGTGATTTTGAACCCATGACCCGCTCTATAATTAAGGTAGAGCCGCCTATAGTATATATTCATGCTCACTCGCACTTACTCTCTGACATAGTGTCCATGACCCACAAAGCCGCAAGAATAGAAGGGCTTAGATCTAGTTTGACCGTAATCATAATGATGGCTTAGATACGGCTCAGTGGACGAGAAACTCTATGCAAAGGAAAGCTATGATATTCTTTAGTTGGCAGTTGAAAGTGAAGATTCAGACATGAAAAACAAAGTCACGTGCTGGCCACACCTCAAAGACACCGACTAGACAACAACTCTAGGTTGTATCCTGAAGCAGATGTGAAGTATTTACGGTCAGCACATACAGTATACTACCTACAAGGACTTCTTTCACTTGACGAGTGTACGCAGGGGACTTGCAACAAAGAACCAAACACTTGGAATGGATGTTTGTGGCGGAGGACGGAGTGGCGGATGACTTCCACCACAACCATCTCGCTAACAACAATCCTCCGACAAGAGATCATGTCCAGTCTCTTACAATCCCGCTGGGCGCCACCTTCGGGGGGCCAAAATAGACCCTCGGCGCGTCCCCCAGCCCGCCACGGCCTTCTTTCCCCCGCAGAAGAACTATCGAGACTCCACAAAATCGTGGCGCGGTTAAAATGGAAGCTCCCATTCCTGGGCGAGGGATATCGCCTCGCGACTCTACGCGCAGCTCCTGACAATGATGTCACACATGCCGAGATCATGTTCAAACTTGACTTCCACGAATACTACGCCCTGTTGGAACGCGCATTGGTGCACTTGCTGGGTGTCTTTGGGGTCGCGGTCCCCGCCACTGCGAAAAATCTGTACCAGACTGGCGCTCATCGCTACCATGCGAGTGTTTTGGAAGCACTCGAGGCTCGATCGAGTCCTCTACGGTCAGTCTTCATCAAGGGAGACAGACTCAGGCAGCTACGCAGAGCGAAAGAGCTTCGGAATCGTTGGAAGACGGCAGATCTGTCCCCCGAGGAGGCAGCACGAGATGACATGGGCTTTTCACGATGCGACGGAGTATCACCGCTGGAAAGCTATGATGTCGAGAATATTCTGGCCGTGATTTTTGAGGCGCTTGAAGACGGATACGAGCTGGCTGAGGCTCATTTGGTGCAGCAAGACCCATCTCGCAGCGGCGAAAATCGGGTGGAGGAATCTCAAGTCGACTGGGATTTTATTGTCGACGCCATGGATTGGGAAGCTGTTTGATCCTGCTGCCTCTTATCGGGCCTATTCGCAGTGGTCTGGTCGATATTTTCTTCTCCCGGATTTGTCTCTTGTTGGTTCAAAGCCTTGAGCTACTGTCCATACTTTTCCACCCTGTTGTTTCATATCGGGACGCAGGCACCTTTGTTATTAGCCACGATCATAGCGTTAATCGCATCCTCAAAGATATGACTCGTTCATGCCGTAATGGGCCTATAGCCACACTACACAGACATGTTTCCTAGCACCTCCACCACCTTCCATCCGACATAAGAGGTTGCGACACACGAGATGCAGGTAATCAGATAGCAAGGCACCGACAAAAAAAATTCCACGAGAAACAAAACATACAACAGCAGGGATTCGCTGGTGGTCACCCACCCAACTACTAACCTGCCGGCGTGTGGCTTAAGTACGGCTGAGCGGACGGGAAGCCCTGTTTTCCACACCCTGTGGTCGTATGTATCAGACAGTTTAAAAGAAGAAAATATATAGTGGCGAAAAAAAGAACGTCCATGGACAACAGCGATTGATTCTACAATATAA
>RHLO01000188.1:0-45268 GCA_003719415.1 Aspergillus olivimuriae
CCCTCCCGCAGCCTCCTCCTCCACCCTCGCTATCGCCATCTTGGTCAATGGGTGTCTGGTCCCCATCACCCTGCAATTAACCCTGCCCACTCGCTTGCAGGAATCGTCGGACGACAGACGGGATTGGTGACGCACTCGTTCATTCCCTCGTCCCCGTGAATCTCTTCGTCGCGCCGTGGCCATGAGTGGTCCAGGACCCTACTCGGCGCATTCTGGACCGCAGAGTCGCAGTAGTTACTATTCGCATACCTCGCCGTCCCGCACGGTAAGTCTTCTCTCCCGAGACGCATTCCGCATGTCGCAGCCCGCGCAAGGGATTCCATCCCTCCAGCAGGGGTGGACGGACCGGCCACGACTGAACTCGACAGGAGCTAACGCCGTCGTCCTCGCTGGCGCAGCAAACCCCCGGGTATTCCGATCGCGATGACCAGGAGCAGTCGTTGCTGAACCGCAGTCTGCCCAGCCCCTATGGCACCCCCTTCGAAGACCCCAGCGTGTCCACCGACTCCCTGCGCCGATATACTCTGCACGACCCCGGCGTCACCGTCTTCGCGGCCCCCCCGTACCAGGAAGCCGATGCCGTCGATGCATACGATGCCCACATGTCGGACAAGGACGCAATCAGGCTGGATAACTGGCAGGCCAGCGTCAGCGGACGCTCCGGCACCGGTGGTCTCCGCCGCTATGGCACCCGCAAGATCAACCTGGTGCAGGGATCGGTGCTGAGCGTCGACTATCCCGTGCCCAGTGCCATCCAGAACGCCATCCAGCCGGAGTACCGCGAGGCCGAAGAAGCTTTCTCGGAGGAATTCACGCATATGCGGTGTAGGTAGTCACGTCGGCCAGGAACCCGTCGGAGCAATCACCCACTGACCCAAAAATATCCACCGATAGACACCGCCGCCACTTGCGACCCGGACGAGTTCACCCTGCGAAACGGATACAATTTGCGCCCCGCCATCTACAACCGACACACCGAGCTGCTCATTGCCATCACCTATTACAATGAAGACAAGGTCTTGACGGCTCGCACCCTGCATGGTGTCATGCAGAACGTCCGCGACATTGTCAACTTGAAGAAGTCGGAATTTTGGAACAAGGGTGGCCCTGCGTGGCAGAAGATTGTCGTCTGTCTCGTGTTTGATGGAATCGAGCCGTGCGACAAGAACACCCTCGACGTGCTGGCAACGATTGGCATTTACCAGGATGGCGTCATGAAGAAGGACGTCGACGGCCGAGAGACGGTGGCTCACATCGTATGTTCCCCAGTCTCTGTTGAGACCGTTGTCCCGATAGGTCCCATTCCTTGTCGATGGCACTCGAGCTAATGCGTGCTTCAGTTCGAATATACGACACAGCTCTCGGTCACGCCCAGTCAACAGCTGATTCGCCCCCATGGCAACGACTCGTCCAACCTGCCCCCCGTCCAAATGATCTTCTGCTTGAAGCAGAAGAATAGCAAGAAAATCAACTCCCATCGGTGGTTGTTCAACGCCTTCAGCCGGATCCTGAATCCCGAGGTCTGCATCTTGATCGACGCCGGAACGAAGCCAGGACGCAAATCCCTGCTGGCCCTGTGGGAGGCCTTCTACAACGACAAAACCCTGGGTGGCGCATGTGGTGAAATTCATGCCATGTTGGGGGCGGGATGGCGCAAGGTGCTCAATCCACTCGTGGCCATGCAAAATTTCGAATATAAAATCTCCAACATTCTGGATAAACCCTTGGAAAGTGCCTTTGGCTATGTGAGCGTCCTACCGGGTGCTTTTTCGGCCTACCGATATCGTGCGATCATGGGCCGGCCGTTAGAGCAGTACTTCCACGGGGACCATACCCTGTCCAAGCGCCTCGGCAAGAAGGGCATTGAAGGCATGAATATCTTCAAAAAGAACATGTTCTTGGCTGAGGATCGAATTCTCTGCTTCGAGCTGGTGGCCAAGGCTGGGTTCAAGTGGCATCTGACCTATGTCAAGGCGTCCAAGGCTGAGACGGACGTGCCAGAGGGTGCGCCTGAGTTTATCAGTCAGCGACGTCGTTGGCTGAACGGTTCCTTTGCTGCCGGTCTGTATGCCATGATGCATTTCGGGCGGATTTATCGCAGTGGGCACAACATCATCCGCATGTTTTTCCTCCATATCCAGATGGTCTATAACTTCTGTCAACTGATCATGACGTGGTTCTCACTTGGTAAGTCTCTCGTTTATTCAAAGATCGAGCGTATGGTTGCTCACCTTGTCAGCCTCGTACTGGCTCACCAGTTCCGTCATTATCGATCTGGTTGGAACCCCCAGCTCGACCAACAAATTCATCGGATGGCCGTTCGGAAATGAGGCGACTCCGATTGTGAACAACTTTGTCAAATATGGATATCTCTTCTGTCTGATGCTGCAATTCATTCTGGCCCTCGGAAACAAGCCTAAAGCGTGCGTCCATCGATCATGCCCCGGGATCTCTATTGTGCAGAAAAACTCACTTTTCCAGAACTCGTCTTCCATACACCCTCTCGTTCCTGTACTTCTCCATCGTGCAGATCTACGTCCTCATTTTGTCCTTCTACTTGGTGGCCAACGCCTTCAGCGGTGGGATGCTTGACTTCAATTTCGACAACGGCGTGGGGGCCTTCTTGTCCTCGTTCTTTAGCTCCAGCGGTGGTGGTATCGTCCTGATTGCCTTGGTTTCCACCTACGGGATCTACACGGTGGCAAGTTTGCTGTACATGGACCCCTGGCACATCCTGACCAGTTCATGGGCGTATTTCTTCGGTCTGACCACCTCGATCAACATTCTGATGGTCTACTCCTTCTGTAACTGGCACGATGTCTCCTGGGGTACCAAGGGATCCGACAAGGCCGAGACGTTGCCCTCGGCTCAAACCAAGAAGAGCGATGACAGCAAGCAGCAGAACTTCATTGAAGAAATCGACAAGCCGCAGGCGGATATCGACTCTCAGTTCGAGGCGACGGTGAAGCGCGCCCTGGCCCCCTGGGTGGAAGAGGAAGAAGATAACACCACCAGCTTGGACGACTCGTACCGGAACTTCCGAACAGTCCTGGTCCTGCTGTGGGTGTTTAGTAACTTGATCGTGTCATTATTGATCACCAGTACCGGGGTCGATAGAATGTGTTTAACGGTATGTCTTCCCACTCCCCTCTCTTCCAATGTTGCGAGACTGATGTTGACCCCCCACAGAACACGTCCACCACGCGAACCTCGTGGTATTTCCAGGTGATTCTGTGGGCTACAGCTGGTCTGTCTATCTTCCGTTTCCTGGGATCGCTCTGGTTCCTGGGTAAATCGGGGATTCTCTGCTGTGTGAACCGACGCTGATGGAATGGATGGTGCCGCGCACTGGTCCCTGGTCCCTCGTCCGGCTCGTTCCGCACATCCACTCGCTTGTCATCCCTCGCTATGGGGGGTTTCCCCGCAGAGTCGAACATATGCTTTTCATTACGGGGTATATAGAGGTGGGTATAATTGGGATAGAAGTGATGGATACCAGTCATGCCTCGAGTTAGCGAAACATCATGGTGTATATAATGATTGTACTGCATGCAAGATCTGACGTTCTGTTTTTTCTGGGATGATGAAATGATCTTCGCCTGGAGCATGTGCATCGTGTTACTTGGCGTCGGACCCCGGGGGCTTTTCGCCAAAGGGGATGTAGGACTTGGAGAGCCGCTGGCGCACGTACTGTTGGGAATGTTAGATTGAACGCGGCATGACCATTCTGTGGATGAACGTACCTCCCCTGCTTTGACTGATTTGGTGTAGGCCGAATTGTCCACATAGGAACCCAGGACTTCAATCGTCGCATCGTAGTCGACGCCGAAGAAGAAGGGGATGGAGTATCTTGCGCGTCCGGTGAGGTTGGTCGCCCGGTGCACGGTAGATCGGAAAGTCCCACCAGTCCTGCGAGTTGTCAGAATCATTGCGAGGTTGAGGAATGACTACCAATAAAGACATACCAGAACGCAAAGAAATCGCCAATGTTGACGACGAGCGTGTCCGGTAGCGGTGGTGCTGTGACCCATTGGTTCCGAGCATTGAGCACCTGCAGGGCCGGAACATCGTCTTGCGACAAGATGGTGAAACATTCATAATCCTTGATTCATCAGCACCAGATGCATTGAATCTGAGCTGTCGATCGCTGCGGACTTACGGTATGTGCTTCGATGCCGATTTTCTCCTCGCCAGGCACGGGTTGAGGAGGATAATGCAGGATTCGCGACATACACCCTGGGGATGTGACATAGGCATCGAAGTAATCCTCCTTGAGCCCCAGCGCCAAGGCGAAGATCTTCATCAGCCGCCGACTGAGATGAAGACATCCGTGGAAATACTCCAGATACGTCTCTTTGAACCCGGGAAGCACCGCCGGGTTTGGCCAGAGATTCCCCCCATACAGCTCGTACGGATCTGCGGGCAGGATATCCTCGCTGGATTTCAGTGGATCACATTCAACGTCATATCCAATATCGAATGATTCGGACAAGTTTCTCTGCTCGCCGAAAAGCTCCTTATCGCTGTGCTCACCACCGAGGGGGCTGTAGCCATGGAATCGCTAGAGTCGGTCAGTGGGTTTGACAGGAGAGAGCTAACGGCACAGGCTCGATTCGTACATTCGATTTCCCCAGGAAGCATTCCAGCTTTTGTTCCTCTGGCAGGGCGAAGAATTGCCGAGCAGCCTGATGAAGTGAGGCGATGACCTCGGAAGAGATGCCATGGTTCTAGATTTCGTCATTCATTTAGTGCTCAAGAAAACCTCCCGTGCTGGATGAGACGGACCTTGACATAAAAGAAACCCACGCGAGTGCATGCATCGTAGATCTCGGCTGCAAGTTGTTTGCGAGTCTCGACATCTGGACTGCTTAGCGGGGCCAAGTCAATCACCGGCAGGTTCGTAAAGTCGCCTTGGAGGACGTCGTGTTGGACGTGAAGGTCGCCAAAGTAGGTTTTGACCGTGTCTGCCATGGGGGATAGGAAAGCAGTCTGGCTGGTGAAGAGCAATAGGGGCGATGGTTCCGAGTCGAGCCCCTGAAGGGAGGCAAAGGATGTATTTGTTTTGTGGCGGGCTTATCTTTCCATCGAATCCTGCAACCCCGCTGATAGAGTGCTGATGAATTGTGATTATTCACTACTTTATCGGCCATACCTCCTCTATCCTGGTCTCCCCAAGATGGGAATCATCCTGTCCACTCAATATACGCCCGGTCTGCCCTATCAGGTTCAACGCAATGGTGTTCCACGCGATCGAATTCGCCCGGGCTGCCTGGTTGCAACGGATTATCTCCAATTGCCGCGGGGTCAACTGAGAGTCCATATCTCGGTAGGTCTTCGCGCGGATTTTGTCAGCTCCTCACGATGGAAAGAAGAGTCTATATTATGTCTATTATACGGTGGGGGTCTATGAGAGAATATATACACAACACGAGGGCTATATGCGAAACCGCGGTGTATCGCCTTGAGTCCGAATATGCGCCACATCGACCAGACGACCCAGAATGACATATTCCAACTTCAACTTGATGCTGTAGGCCAACGATTTGAAGCTCACCTGGAAGGTGAACAGCCCCAGGTACTGGACGACCACCACCGAGAGGTCGAGGAAGATGATGACCACATTGACCGCGATCAACTGCGACAGCACACTGCGGGTCATCCCCCCCTGATCCAAGTGCAGCAGCCGGATCGTTTGCACGATATACACCGCGGAGAGGAGGAGCTCCTGCGCACAGAACCAGACCAGCTGGATGCGCTCGATGATGCCGAAGCCGAGATTGACGGAGGACGAGTCGGGTAAAGCGTTCTGGGCGAATTCCAGGGCGGTACTGCTGGTGTGGAGGAGGACGCCGTCGATGATGATGAGATAGAGGAGGGCGCGGAGGAGCTTCTCATTATGCAGGACGAGGTGCAATCGAGACCACAGCACCAGCGACTGGCCGGTGACCATGCCCGCCCAGCCGAGGTCGACGATGGCCAGCTCCAGGAATCCGTTGGTAAAGGTGATATCGAACATGTTCAGGATGTAGCCCAGGCCGAAGGGGATAATGCAGATGGAGGCGACCAGCAGACTCCAGAAGTAGGGGCCCACATATTTCTTAAAGGTATTGAAGCACAGCACGACCAATTCGATCGCATTGCACCACGCCAACGCAATGAAGACCGAGTAGAGATACTGTGCGGTGTCGGGGTCGATCAGATCCCGCTCCAGGCCACCGCCGTGGTTGCTGACGAAGTGCGGCATGGACGGGGGAGCATCCTGAGCGTGGGACACCTACTCACGATGGCAGAGGAATTCGGAGAATGGGGTCTGTGAGGAGAAGATCAGAACGGAGACCGCACTGGGTCCGGGGAAGACATCCTGCTTGACATGATGGGTGTGTTCGGCACGGTAGGGGGAAAAAAAAATGAGTTAAAAAAAAAACTTCCATCGGATCCAAAGAAAGCCTGTGGAGGAGACTCGGCAAAGGCTAATGAATTTCCCCCTCCTTGTCGCTTTCTTTAGCTTCTCTAGTCTCCTCATTGCAGTCGGAATGCAACTGTCCATGCGTCATCCACCGGCTCGGTGCCGGCATGATTGGCTTAACCAAGAGTCAACCATCGAGCAGATGGAGCCCAGTGTCCCAATCACAGGGGCCAAATCCGCCTGATAGGTAGGCATGCGGATCCGGTCAGACTCGTGGTTCTCATCGCGTCGTGGCCCCTGTCCAGTTGGCCCCCGTCCGTGGCAATCCGACGATGGACCTGGCCTCGTGGCCGCCAGCACATCCCATCGATCTGAGGGAGATCTCTGCAGTTTCGCCGTGACTGCGTATAAGACGAGTATTTTACTGAAATACACGGGCTGTACGGCCAACCGGTGCCAAGCAGTGAACGGGGCTGTCCGCGGAATGGGGATCAGCATCGGCCGAAGATGGGTAGACATTCCACAGCATTGCCGAGGGAGCATAGTAATTAATATGATGGCAAGGGAGTACTTTGCAGATGGTAAGCAGAACTTCACGGACTTTCAGTGATTATCCTCCGGGACGCTGTTAAGTTCACCTAACAACCCTTCGATTTGGTAGCCCTTGATAACTAGCACGCCGCCTTGATCCGGAAAAACGAGCTGGTTACCGAACACACCCTGGGTCATTGGCGGGATAATTCAACCATCTGGGCTCAATCTTTCGTCAGGACCGAATTGTTAAAAGCAAGCACGGCCAATTGGAGAACAACATGGACACCAGGGAAGCACTGATGTAGAGGAATCTCTGACAGTAACTTTTTGGTCTCTGACAAGTGTATTAGAGGTGCCTTTCCTGTGCATGTCTATGTCTTGAGATGGCGAAAACATTATGAGAATAAATAAATATTTATGGCTAAGCATAAGGGGATCTTTGAAGGAGAGTAGATGTCAGAGACCCGTGCTCGGGATGATGAAGTGGTGAATCAGGAATGCATGGTCAATCAGTATCTGTTGCTAATACTCGGAAACCCCGCCTACTCTGGCTCCCAGGGTTTACAATAACCCCAAAGCATTGACTCCCGGTCATACACAGTGGGCTTGGGCAGGAAAGATGGAAGTGGAGTTAGATTCACGCAAACATAAAGAGTTAAACAGGTACTGTATTTCTGACATCACCCATTCTCAATGGCACTAGGAGACGCATTCAAATGTGTTGTAATTCAGAGGAAGATTCGTTCTTATTCTTTACATCTCAGAACAAGAGGGTTTATATACAAGATAAATGTCAGATTGATTTCCAATCAATCTGATTCCATACGGAATTGTTTCCGTATACGAAGCTCTGCTGTTTATTTAGTCGAGCCTCGATTCACAACAGAATTAAGTCTGTAGGATGTCCCTTAGGTACTCCAACAGAGGCAGGGAGTCTCCTTCCACACCAAAGGCTGTAAAATGCACCTCCAGCAATTTTTGTTTTGCATGAAGAGGAGGAGGATAATAAACGAAGAGGTTGGCTTGTTCTTCCAACCTATCTCCCTTGCCCAGCGATATGGTCATTCTTATTCACCCTGTACTATATTATAGTGGATACCTGGAATCTGTAAGGTACACCAACAGCCTTGAAACTTTTCCTTGGATTTATGCGTCAGATGCTTCGGTGACGACCAAAGCAGAGTCAAGCAACTAGAGATCTTATATTCCATCCATAATTAGGATCTGTTTGATATGAGAGGTGATCTCCAAGAAGCTTTAGATACAGTCTGCAAGCTGTCAAAAGCGCGAACTCACACCAAAGAAGTACTTGGGGTTATCTTCCTCCAGGTGCTCTGAGGACGGCTAGGCATTCCTATATTACATTTGTTTGATTGATGTCGTCTTCTTCTCTTCTCTATCCCCATCCGTCGAAAACCGGTCAACGAATACAATGAAATAGAAGAAGAACGCTAGCATGCTAAGTCCTATACCATATAACTCCTTTAGCTTCTGGAATCCTGTCCGTCCAGTAATTCCTGCGTCACAACCGGCAAAATATACTAAAGGCAGTCCAAATGCGAAACATGCATGTATGACAGGGGCTATAATGAGTCTTAGCAGGAGGAATCCTATTTTGGTACCTGAGTAGGTCATACTTATAGATCTGCGACGATATGTGTGTATGAGAAAGAAGGCTGAGACAATCATTGAAAGGATAGATGTCCCTGTACTTATTAATTGACTTCTTCAGCTGATGCGGGAGACTTCTTTTACATACAGAAACTTAGAATGCCCGTTATTGACCCCCAGTATTCGGTCTGAACATCATCCTGAATTGTTCGGAAGAGAACCGCCCCAATATCTTTTCCAAAGAAATCAATAAAGTTCTCCAGACTGGCGTAACGAAGGTCATCCGGGCGCCCAAGATCCCATAGACCTGCGATCTGTTGGGCTCTTTCCGGATCAGCGTCGTGTCTCAATATGAGGATCTGAGTCAGATAATTGCGGACTGCACTTGGCCCTGCAGAGGAGGGGGGGAGAGACATCGCTTTGTCGTGAATTCGTGTACGACGAAAGAACTAATCAGTGATATGATCAGCTTTCAAGCTGGGTTGGAATTTCTTTATAGCCCGGGAGAGGGAGAAAATCAACCAGCCAGACTGCTCCGTCCTTAAGTCATATTCTCAGGGGCAACCTCTGAGCATTAGCTAAGGGCCTGGTTACCCCTCACGACGGTGTGCGATTATTGTAGTCTGTCGAGTGGAGCTGGCTGTGGACCAACGTCGCAGAAGTCAGTAGGTCGAACTGCCTGACCACAATATACTATTCTGCGCCGCCTTTCTAGCTATTAATGTCTTCACTGCATCCTTTTCAGCTGTTCCTCGTTCATATAGGACATCTCGGGCTGTAGTCAACGCAACGATCCCAGTGCCCCAGCGCTTCCGCTCTCATCACCCAACTATCCGCGTGCTGGTAAGGATGGGCTATTTATCTCGGCCACAGCATACTGCAGAAAGTAACATCTCATATGCCAGAAACCCGTGTCTGAACAGATGGTCACAGCTGCGAAGAGCGCTCCCGGAACACCTTGGCGAGGAGCATATGCATCGACCTAGCCGCAGGTAGAATAGCGTCCAACCCTCGTGCCAAGAATGAGAATTTCAAAAACCTCGCAGTCGCTGCGAAGGAACTCCAGCTCAACAACCCCTTACTTTTTTTTGCGAGCGAAGCGTTCCGCCCTGGATGATGGCAAGTGGGAAGGATCCCGACACACTCCTCGACCGGTATATCTCAACGCACGATCATTGTCGGCTGAGACGACTGGCCGAGTGACATGTCAACATCCACCTGGATCGGGGTACTAATTTCGACCACAAGGGCCAAGACGGAGTGAAGCGAAGATCGCAAGTCGCGTCTATATCAAACCGCTGATGCGATTGCGCGCGGAGGTCGCAGTCGGGCAAAGGTGATCACAACCTTCCTGGGAGCGAGTCCGCCGCGTGGCGTCGCCGGTATGAGTGCTGGCAATGGTGGAGGCATGACTATCGAGCGTATGTGGGATAGCTGCAGTCGGTGCAACAGTTGGCCCAGCAAAGCCCCAGGAGACGGCATCAGGGCCCCTATTTGTGTTCATACCTAAAGCTTTAAGTATGAGCAAGCAAAGAATGACTTGTCTGCCGCATCATTGCGGGGGATCAATCGGCACTGCCTGAAGAAACCTCGGATGGCTCATGAAACTCTTAAAGCCGGCAGTGATGATCCCGCGACTCTCGTATATCAAGTCTTGCATACGACCACCCCCTCACCCCTCCCGGTTTGTCGACATAAGTCAAGCTTGTGCACACAATAAAAACCAATACCGTGCTGCTTTCTATCTAGTCTTCTCTGCAGAACACACGTGGGGCGGCGGTTGGCTTCCACGATCACGCTGGCCCTTCCGTTCCCCACTGGGAGGATGCAGCGATCGTCACACTGTTTCTTGGACGAGCGGTTTCCTCAAGCCGGTGCGATGTTGCTCACGGTCCTTTCTGGAGTCATATTTAAGTACATTTCCGGTCCAGTCACTCTACATCCTCTCTCCATTGTCATCTCCCACCACGCCTACGATGCATTTCCGCCTGGCCCTGCCTCTGTTACCTCTAGCCGCCCAGGCCATCAACATCATCTCCTCCAACGATGATGGCTGGGCCGAAAAGAACATCCGCACCTTTTACGACGCATTGACAGAAGCTGGCCATCAGGTGGTGATTTCCGCCCCGGCCGAGAACCAGAGTGGAACAGGTAGGTCGTGACGACAGTCTCCCTCGGCGACTATTCCATGATACTTCGGGATGCTAAGTCTGATCGCATAGGCTCTCGCGATGAGACTCCTTCCATTCGGACCGAACCGTGCGAGTTCAACAGCTGCTCGCCCGGCCAGGCCTACGGGTACAACGGGTCTCAGCCGGAACTGAACTACGTGAACTCCTACCCCGTCACGTCCATGAAGTATGGGATCGATACCCTCGCTCCTCGCTTCTTCGACGCCGCACCCGATCTGGCTGTCGCAGGGCCCAACGTGGGTGCCAACATCGGACTGGCAGTCTTCTTCTCGGGGACGGTAGGCGCAACAACATATGCGGCGCATACAGCCAAGGTTCCTGCCATCGCCTTCTCGGGCGTGTCGGGCGATGCGATCGCCTGGAACGAGACAACACCCGCCTATAGCCAGATCTACGCGGATCTGGCGACCAAGTTTACGAATCGGCTTGTGTCCGCCGGCACGCCGTATCTGCCGGAGGATATCTGGGTTAATGTGAACTTTCCGGCGGTCGAGGACGACAGCTGCAACAAAGTGGATGACTTTGAGTTCGTCCTGACTCGGATTTTTGGTGCGGTCCCCGTTCTCACGCCGGATGATGTGGAGACCTGTGGAAGCAAGCGATTACCCTCGGAGACATCGGTGATCCTGGGCGATGGCTGCTATGTGTCTGTCTCGGTGGGAGATGCCAGCAACAAGCGGGACGCCACGGCGACCATGCAGGCAGTGGTGCTGAACAAACTAGGAGACCTGTTGAAGTGCCTACCCAGTGACTAGTGAGCGGCTATAAATTGAATGAACAGGGGGGTAGGAAGCGAGAAGGGTCACTGCGTGGTGGTTGTTCTCATCCCAATTGGCCGCGTCAGAGGCTCTCCGGCGTTAGAGACAGATATGGAGTAGGGTTGTATTTGAGACCATGCAGCCATACGTAGCTATGGTACCTATTATTATCAGCGATTGCGTCTGTATTGCAGGGGGGACATCCAGTAATGCTCGCCCATTCTGCACGCATCCTCAAGTTACTGCATCGGATGCTGTATGGAGAAAGGATCATCAGGAGGAATCGGAGGAAGGCCGGATAAAACACAGCGAGACCCACCGGACTGCAGAAGATGAACAACACTGATAGAGCGCTGGGCATAAATAAGAGGGAGAAGAAGGCCGGGGGGAACGACCATCCATCGGTTGCGGCATCATCATCATCGTCAGCAACAACATGATAGTCCCAGCAGTCCTTTTGACGGCGCTACTCCCATTAGCCCATGGCTCGGTTCTCCCTCGTGACAGTATCGATCACGATCAGGTCGTCGGATTTCCTCAGACGGTGCCGAGTGGGACGACGGGAGATGTCTATCTAGCATACCAGCCATTTCTCTCTGTGTCGTCTGGATGTGTCCCATTTCCCGCTGTCGATGCTGAAGGCAATACCAAGTACGTCCCACCACCCTGCTGTAGTACCACTATCCCGGAGATCAATAAAGTAGATCTAACAAATGCAGTGCCGGTCTGAAACCAAGCGGTAGCCCCACTGGAGATTGCGATAGCAGCACCGGCCAGATCTACGTGCGAAGCGGCAGCTCAGGAGGCCATTATGCGCTCATGTATTCGTGGTATTTTCCCAAAGATGAGCCCTCCACGGGACTGGGTCATCGACATGATTGGGAAGGGGTCATTGTCTGGCTAGCAGATCCGACCTCGACCGCGGCGGACAACATTCTCGCAGTGTGTCCGTCCGCCCATGGCGAGTGGAATTGTTCCACTGATGGGTACTCGCTGCAAGGCACCCAGCCACTGATCCGGTATTTCAACATCTGGCCTGTTGATCACCAATGCGGCTTGACCTCTACGGTGGGTGGGACTCAGCCCCTCATTGCCTGGGAGAGCCTCCCAGCAGTGGCTCAGACAGCCCTCGAGGATACGGACTTTGGATCTGCCAACGTGCCCTTCAAAGATGCAAACTTTGCCTCCAACCTGGAGAGCGCCACCTTTTGATAGATGTCGGAGGGGGGTGTCTGAGGCCAGCTGTGTATTTAGTTGTTGAAGAAAGTGCCTCGATTTTGCCAAACTCCAAGCTCCAAGGCCGGCTGGCCAGTCGATGCAATCGCAGTCGAAATGTTTCGGTTTGCATTATAAAAGATAGCTTGCTTTTAACAACACGAAGTGAATCGCACAAGCTGAATCAGGGAAGACATTCTGTCCCTGCCAAATGGTCTGCAGCTACTCTGCAGTATATGACTAGTATCTGATTAGTATGTAAGTGGTATCAATCACTCAATTAAAATGGCTGGAGAGCGAAGCCAATATCTCATGTATCATGCTCAAGAACATGGAGTATGATTGCTGTATTTTCTTCGGCCGTTCACCTTGATTAGAGTAACTGTCCCCCGAAGCTGATACAAAAAGCACCTGGAAGCAGATATAACCAGTATCCAATGAAATCTACCTTAATAACATGAGGTAATGCAAATGCTCGCTGCACAAAATACATGGCCGGCTCAAGACAAGCGAGTTCGGAAAAGATGGATATAGAGCATGCACCTATCTAAACTGTCCCTGATCAATACCACGATCGTCATCGACTCCTGCTTGGCATCCAACTCGCCCCATGGGCATGCTGGTGCGGCATAACCGTTCGCCCGCGAGACGAAAACACCCCGCCAGTAACACGTCCCTTGGCGAACAGCAGGTCGATATCCTCCAACTTAAACCCTTTGGTTTCTTCCGGGAAGAAGAAATACTTAATCGAGATCCAGAGAAAGTTGAGGACAGCGAGGATGATAAAGAGCCGCCAGCTCATCTTTTCTGTTCCAGTTGGGCGTGTCTTGGAAGATCTGAGGGCAAAAGGCCTTACGAATTGCAATTGGGGTGACTTTGACGACGACAAACACCGACAGCCATTTGACTGCCGATGCGATAGCCGCACTCTTGGATCGCAACCGGGTTGTGCTGATCTCTAACAGGTAGAACCAAGGCACCGGTAACAGCCTATTCACGGGGTTAACTCAGGTGTACTCCGTACCGACGACGCAGATTGCCCATCAACGGCAGCATAACTTACCAAGCCCGTAAAAAACCCGAAAGATGAAGATGAAGGCCGTAGCACCGTAGGCGGCCTCGCTTCTGCAATGAGAGTAGGATGGCTGCCATCACGAAGCAGAGCGACAAACCCGCGGCCGGGATCATCAACAATACCCACCGGCCGTAGCGGTCCACGAGGAACAGATGGATTCCAGATCCCACCAATTACGCGAGCGAGGTACACTTGCCCATGATCATGGATCATGGGCATGTTGCGAGACATGTTCGTCGCCTGCTGGTAAACAGTTGGGGTGTACTAGTTGCTAGGAGACGGTGTCAGTCTGCAGAGACCAGCAGACGAGGTGGAAGATGAGATACATACATCATGTCGGAACCGGGGAATTGCTGCATGATCTCAATGGTAATGATAATGAACATGCGACGCCAGCTCTACAGACTGCCATGGATGAAGAACTCCTTCATTTGGTCATCCTCACAGATAGGTCTCTCAATGTCTACCAGGGTTTAGACCACCAGCTCATCGTCAGCAGGAACCTCATTGATCGCTACGACAACCTCCTGCGCCTCTTTGTGCCGGTCATATTGCATGAGCCACGGGGGCCCGATGAGTTGATCATGCCATTGCCCTGATAGGTCAGCACGAGTCGCCGACAAGACCTCAATCACGGCATCTGGGAAGAGATACTCACGACGCCTGCCACAAATCGGCCCACAATCAACTATGCGACCGTTTTCAAAGTATCCAAGATAATGGACCCGATCACCATGATGGTGCCGCCACCCATCGGCATCTTGCGGCGCCCAAAGCGCTCGCTGATCACGAACACGAGGATGGAGCCAATGATACACCCGATCTAGGCAATTAAGCATACAATTAGCGAGACCCCCAAGACCGACGGTGGCCAACGCTACTCACAGCGTAGAGCGCCACGGTATCTGCCTGCAGACTGGCGTCGGGGTAATTGAAATCGCGTGCGAATCGGTTGTCGGCGCCTACCAGGCCGCTCAGGACCCCTGGTCATGGCCCAGCAGTGAGAAAGCTTGACAGGAGCAGGCCATCACGGCCAAAACCCAAGGCATGGCCCCGGAAATTGTGTTTCCTCATGAATCCTGTGTGAATGGACGTGAAAAAGTGTCGAGAACCGCAGACCAGCGAGACATTCACTCAGACTGCCCAATCAATCCACGACTGATGAAAAATCAGGGTTACAGGCACAGAAGGGGGTATTCCACCCAGCACTAAGTCCTCCCTGAGACTGCCCCATCCCCTTCCACCAGCATCGATCTCCATCTGGCTCTTCTGGCTCTTCTGGGTTCCCCCGCGCATCTCCACTGGGGTCGGGCTCTCGGGCCAAGGCCGAGCGAGAGGGGAAAATACGAGATGTGGAGCGTGGGGCTTAACAAGACATACCACCACCGTCGCCTAAGTTCTTTAGTCGAGGGGCGTTTGGTGGTAGACTGCGACCTGTGTTGACAATATGCCGTGAAGAGGGTCTTGACATCACCAGTTAGGGCCTTGTCGGGTCTCGTTACCCCGAGCCGCCTCACCATCAGCATTGTTACGACAGAGGATAAACATCCGGATGCTCGAATGACCACTCCCTCCCTAATAAAGAGACAGAACGTCGTGCCATCATGCTAGACGACCAAGAAATTGAGTTGAAATTGGCAAATTGATAACGAACTGAGAACACAGACCTACGTCGTCCTAGGTACTACCAGTCTGGCACTGGTGATAGTAAGCATTGTGGACATGGCAGGTAGAGCCTGCCTCACAGAGGGTTGGGCCCGCCCATCCTGTGCCACCGCACTGTCCGTACAGCTTCTGTGTCTCCGCCGGAGACGAAGTGGTGGGGGATGAGGACGGCACCCCCGAGGAGGATGGGGTAGGGGTCACCGAGGGAGGATCCATGATGGCATTGCTGGCCATCCCAGTGTCGACGACAGCAGTGCCCGTCGAGCTGATCACCGAGGTGGCTTGGGTGATCGACACGGCGCCAGTGTACATGCTTGGGCCAGGCACAACGTACGAGGCGAGCGAGGTATAGATGTTGACGACAATGCCTTCGTCTGTCGGCGAGTAGAGCTCAGTGCCCAGCACACCGGCTGGCTCGTCCGTTCCAGAGCCGCTAATCTCCAGGTTGAAGCACTGGGGATACATCTGAGCACCTCCCTCCGCTGAAGCGCTGTGGAGAGCGATGATCTCGTGTCGGAGAACATAGTTCCCCGGTGCAATCGACGCCGGGATCTCCACCATCCAGCTGTTGTTGTTGTTGATCAACTGGTCAACGCCCCAGACGCCAGGGACATCGGAATCATCCACCAGGCCCACGCCGTCAATCTTGAAGAACTCCAGGGTGGTCTTGTCGACAGTAGTGCAACTACCCTCGCACCGGGCAAGGTAGTCAATGACCGGACCATGATGGGAATCCGGCCAATCAGTCCACTGCAGATTAAGCCGGTCTCCGGCTTTGACGGGGATGCTGGCCTGGGCATTGGTTGCATTTTGATGGCAGATTATATCTGCGGATCCCATCTGATCGGGGGCAACGAAGTTATTTCCCGTGTTGGGCGTTGTCCAGCCAGCCACCTTGGGAGGATCCGCCATGAAAGGGAACGTCCTGATTTCGAATCCTTGGAAGTAAACGCCATTCACGACAACATTGGTGACGTGTCCATGCGCAGTGACCTTGGTAGCCGCCAGAAGGGCAGCGAACAACGAGGTAGAGTGAACTGGATGCATGATGGAGAGGGGAACGAACTATCAGTCTCGAGAAGATTGTGACGCGGGCGAAACGAGCGAGAAGAAGCTGAGAATTGAGCGAAGCGGCGCAGAGAAAATGGCAGCCTCAGTCATTGACGGCAGAATGAGTAGAACGAGAAACAGACCTGCTGAGAAGAGATGCGAAGCTTCGTCAAGCCCAGTCAGCACCTTGCTTTAAAGCTCCTTTGTAAACAGTGATGAACACACATTTAAAATCAAGGAACACTTCTTCATAAAAATGCCGGTTGCCCGCCAGGGGGTTGGTCGAAGGCTCCGGTATGCTAGCATTGCCAGAGCCAATAATGGACTTACGTCAATGCATCAGTCCAAAATCGTGGACAAATTCCAAGACTGTCGTTTTTCTCCTGCCAGTATCCAAGACCGGCCAGGGGCAAGGGCTGCAGGTTGGCGCCGATCATCATTCTTGACTGTTTGAGATGAGCCCTTGCATTTCAGTGAAGACGGTGGCGACGGAAATTCCAGAAAGCTTCCGTGAGGACACTGGCTTCTATGGAATTTTTATTGCTTTCTGCTGTGCGAGAACATGTATGGTATATATCACCCGGGCATTCGTTTTGCTATATGCATGTGTATATCAAGGGGATATCTAGGCAGTATTGATTTTAAGAGTTGCCGTCATCAACGGATGATAGCCTTCTAGTCTAACATTTCCAGCCGTAGGATCTTCAATGGCATTGTTCACGAAACCTGCCCCGACTCAACGTGAAACATCTCATTTAACACAAGCATATCAGCTCCGATGTAGACTTTGTGGTCTCCTATCAATTTCTGAGACTATACGACGATCGGTTGAAGGAAAATGAATATATACGATACGGATTGATCGGTCCTGAATGAACAGCAGTCTGTGGGCTTTGAATTAACGCGTCGTTGCTGCGCCAGGCGAGTCCTGGAGACCAGCAATCTTGACGCATGTTCCTGAAACCCCAGAACGGCCTTGAATGTCCCACAGTCTGTATCACCCCATTTGTGCTTTATATATCTAGAAAGAAGTCTCTAGGATAGAGATTTTCTGTCTGTTAGGTGAAATGCAAAGCCCAGCAGGCCAAACCAAAATGGTTGTGCAGAGCTTTGAGTTCTATGCATCATATTGTCGTCTTGATTGGTGCGTATGAATTTGAAAGCTGCAAGGCTCTCCACATTATTCAAGGTGATGTCAAAGTTCGTTTTCATGCGTTTTCACATCCTCCCGATAGCTGGATGTCGCGGAAAGCGTCACAGCTGTGGTTGCGAGTACCGCAGAAAAGGAGCTTTGAATCAGCATAAGTGTCGGGCTGATAGGGCAAGGTAGGGTTGAGGAATGGTCCATTTAGGTACAGGCGTTACAGTAGACAATATGGATGCGAATGCATCTGATACACATATAAAGGTTAGTATTTGGGTCTCCGTGCGTCGATTACCGAGAACGGGTTGTGTCATTATCGATCAACGCAGGAAGAGCAGCCAAGCCGTGGATGATGTATTAGCCACGATTCATCCTCGCTGCCCTGGATATGCGTGTAAGTGAATTCCATATACACAGATCGCTGGTCAATTCCAAAAATACACAGATGCTATGCAAGTATTAGCGTCAGAAATGAAATAAGGTCAAGGCGTGGCATTTGCAGCCGCATAAAGACTCGGTTGGAATCTAGTGAATGTTGTCGCCCGTCATGGTCTTCTTTGATCACCCAGCTCGCACTTGCAGGGGACCCCATGGCTTTTTCTTAAAGACAAAAGAAGGCTCAGACCGAATGTCGAATGCTCTTTTGATGAAGCTACGTATGGTAGATGCAATAATATCTCCACTAAGTTGCATGTGTACTCAGCTTCGTAGAACAAAAAGCACCCTGGTTCCTCTTTGTTGTTTTGGTGAGGGGAACCAAGCAAATATATATTCTGGATTTGATGGCATTGAAAATGCTACTGTCTATCGTCTCGGTTAATAAATGTCGGCTTGTCTTGCCCTCCTTCTTTGTCGCCTTTTCTTTATGGTTTCTTGCTTTCCCTTCTCTCTATTATTTACTTCCACATCCAACACTCCCAGCCTTCGGAACAGGCCTGCGGATGTACTAAGTGCTTTCCTAAATGTTTGCCAGTTCTCTGAGTCAAAACGCAGAAGACGGGTGAACTAGGTCTAGGCGAGTGTGATATTTACGCTCTTATGCCATACACTCGGGTTTTACAGGTGACCGCATGACAAGTGACAGGGGAAATAATGAGGGATTATCCTCGATACGAGTCCAAGAACAAGATCTTCGGCCTGTTCTCCAAGGTCGGTCAAAAATGAGGAATGCTGATACCCCTTACCGCAATGCGCCCCCCACATGGAATTTGTCCCCCAACCACAAGGCTTTGATTTCTGTTGGCTGTAGCCATGGCCTGCACCACTGTGACTTAGTCCGCTTGGCTCTCGGTACCCCGGATTCAGGGTGTATTTGGGCAGCACTCCCACCCCATTTGCGACGCTTGTGCTTTGGAAAACTCCGGGTAAAGAGATGGGACCCTGTACCAGCGTCCTCTATCGTGTGGAGGTGACCCGAATGACGCGGGTGTTCTGTAATTCCAGTGCAACATCTCGTCCGGAAGCGCTGCTTCGCCAAGATCGCTCCGTGGTCTGCTTTCAGGGAGCGGGATTCCTCCCACCACGGGATCGAACGCCACATAAACAGAGCACCGGCTTGGCTAGCCAGATGACGGTGGAATCCTTCCATAAGGTAGATTTAGCCGGTATCCGTGTAGTGGTTATCTTCAGAAGGGACGAGCACATCAGCCGGACATGGACAGGCATCTGTGTTCCACACGCTGTTACCCACAGGCTTCATGGCACGCAATTAGATCCTAATAAGCTCGCGTGTCCAAGTGGAAGTGGAGGGGCCACGTGGGGAAGGAGAAAATGCAATGCACCGCTGGATTAAGGTCTATATAGCGGGTGATGTAGTGCACTACGTATAGGGCAGAGTCGCGATCACCCCATAAACGTGACCATTTGCCCCGCTCGCTTCGAGAGAGCCTCATGGCCATGTCAGTTGCCACTGACGTCTTCGGCATACGTCCTCTATGCTTTGGTCAAGCCCCTCGATCCTGTCCCGTGTCATCCTACTCCGTCTAAGGCGACGAACAAATGAGGGTCTGGAAGCCTGCTATACACCATCACCCTCTGACATCAGATGAGACGGTGGAGATCCGGAAAAACTCAACAAAGGATGGGACGTAATACTATGCCTGGCCCCCCAAGTTGTTACCGGAGATGGCCATGATCACCCCTTCGCGCGGCCAAACCTGCTAGGACAAGTCTTGGCCATTCCACCCTCGGAGGAGAGGAACCAGGGAGGATTGGCCCTGGGACTCTCGGCGCCAAGGCCCGCCGAGAAACATCGGGGTGACTGAGATGCTTCCAATGCGGGAGGCTGGCGTCGTACAATGGAATTCCATCCAGCTTGCGGAAGATGGAGCCGCTCTCGACGCCCCATTCCGTGGGCTTGTTGTGCTTGCTGTGCTTGTTCTCGCCGGTTGAGGCAGTGGTCCCAACTATGAGTATCCGAATGTGCGGACTCGGATGAGACATGCAACCGTTGCCCGACTGGTCTCCATTGATGATGTTGGACCGGGATCGTGCACCTTCAATACCACCATTCATCTTGGCAGACAGGTCATCTCCTCACTGCTATCGCCAGTTCCGTCCAAGCCGATGGCCTACTGGCCGCTCTCCCAGGCCTAGGGCATGCGAGTACGCATTTCCTTTGACTTTCGGACCGCTCAGGTGCAGGCAATCCCTCGCCCACTGGCCCCGTCAGCGGCAGGCAATGGTACCTGTGCCGTCATCTCTTGAGGGATTGCCAACTCAGCGCGGCCAAATGACATCCATTGACTCGTCTTCTCTGATGTGGATCCTGGTAAACCTTCCTCCATTAGGCTGTGAGCATCGACTGCATCTGCACCGTCAAAGTGCCACCATTGCGTTTTTTTTTTTCGACTCCAAGGCTCTTGGCGGAGAGAGGCTTGCGGAGATCTCTGACAAGAAAGAAAGTATGGAGATGCTGACTAGCGAATCCGGAGAAAGCCACTGAATGCGCGGGGGAAACAGCCGCGGTGGGCCATCAGTCTGCCACTGTTAGAACCATCACTAGTCATGCAATGGGAGGGAAAGAGGGGGCAACATCCCTGAGGGCTCAGGCGACGTTAAAATGCGCCGTCCTGCCGCCGTTACCAGGCATAGAGACCCAGATTTCTCTCTCCTTCATCACCTCTCATTTGCTTATCGAGCCCTGCACCTTGCGCTTACCAGCTCGGCCCCTCCCATTTTAGTGTCTCACGATCTACGTCGTGCTGTGCAAGTGAACCGCCATCATGGGTGAGAAGCCATCCGACCCAGAGGCCCCAAGCCCCTCCTCGCGACACGTTGACTCTGTCGAGAAACAGGATTCCTCCTCGAATGGGGAGACTGCTCGAGAGTGGACCGAGGAACTGAACCCCAAGCATGAGGATGCCACTGCTGCTACCAAGCAAAAGAATCCCTTGGCCGGGTTGACTCGAGATGAGTTGTTTCGGGACATCGAGCAATTCGCCGCTGATGAAGAGCTTGAGGATATCCTCGATGAGTTAAAGAAGGGCGCTCTGGTCTCCCAGGATCCGAAATCTTTCGAGCAGCTATCCGAGTTGTCTGAGGATGAAAAGGAACTCCTACGCCGGGAGAAGACTCACAAATGGCATCAGCCGTTTATGATGTACTTCATGACAAGTGTGCCACCCCGAGCGGGTTTGATTCTATCGGGTATATACTAACCTGAACACAGTTCTTTGCGCCGGCTCGGCCATCGTGCAGGGCATGGACCAGACTGCAGTCAATGGTGCTCAGGAGTCAGTTCATTCCTGCCTTAATCCTTAGCTAGGGATGGTCTCGAGCTGACTACTTTTAGATACTACTTTAGAGAGTTTGGGATGACCAACGTGTGGCGACAGGGCTTACTTAACGGCGCCCCGTATCTGTGCTCTGCTGTCCTTGGCTGCTGGACTACAGCACCTCTGAATCGCTGGGCTGGACGCCGCGGGTGTATCTTCTTCTGTTGTTTCGTCTCTTTTGCGGCATCAATTTGGATGGCGGTTGCGCACACCTGGTGGAATCTCCTGCTCGCTCGCTTCCTCCTCGGTTTTGCCGTCGGTGCAAAGTCAACCACGACACCAGTTTACGGTGCTGAATGTTCCCCTGCAAACATCCGTGGTGCGCTCGTCATGATGTGGCAGATGTGGACGGCATTTGGTATTATGCTTGGGTACATTGCTTCGGTGGTCTTCATGGACGTCTCCCACTCGACAATCCCCGGCTTCAACTGGCGCTTGATGCTGGGCTCGACTGCCCTTCCGTGAGTTCGACTTTATCCCTACCCCTTGGCTCTACTGCCCGTCCAGGCTGACATTTTATGAGGCCATTCTTTGTCTGTATGCAGGTTTATCTCTGTCCTGAATCGCCTAGATGGTATATGATCCGGGGCCGCTATCGCGATGCATTCAAAGCACTCTGCCAGTTACGCCCATCCAAGTTCCAAGCCGCGCGAGACCTCTACTATATCCATGCGGCTTTGAAAGTTGAGGAGAGACTTCGGGAGGGGAAGAGGCTCTGGAGTGAGATGTTTTTTGTTCCGCGCAATCGACGTGCCGCGCAGTCATCCTTCTTCGTTATGTTCATGCAGCAAGTGCGTTCATCCTATGCCTTGATATTGTTATTCAAAAGTCGACATTAACTAACAAGCAACATGTAGTTCTGCGGAGTCAATGCTATCATGTACTATTCTTCCTCGATGTTTGTTCGGGCAGGTTTTGAGCTGCGAATGGCCCTCGTCGTTTCCCTAGGGTGCGGCATCACCAACTGGATCTTCGCTCTGCCAGCAGTCTACACCATCGACACGTTTGGCCGGAGGAACCTACTTTTGACAACATTCCCATTGATGTCAATCTTTCTACTCTTTACGGGATTCTCTTTCTACATCCCCAATGACACCGCCCGGACCGCCTGTGTGGCCACCGGCATCTATCTCTACATGATAGTGTATTCGCCCGGGGAGGGCCCAGTCCCCTTCACCTATTCTGCCGAGGCCTTTGTACGTCACTTTTCCCATGAATCCACGCTATTCAATCGGATCAACACTAACCTCCACAGCCGCTGTACATTCGTGATGTCGGTATGTCCTTTGCCACGGCTACCACCTGGGGATTCAACTTCATTGTCTCCTTGACCTGGCTGCCGCTGGAACAGGCATTCACCACCCAGGGTGCATTCTGTTGGTACGCAGCATGGAACCTGTTTGGTTGGGTGTTTTGCTACTTCTGTCTGCCGGAGACCAAGGCCCTCTCCCTCGAGGAGCTGGACCAGGTCTTTGCTGTCGCCACGAGAGTACACGCCAACCACTACCGCAAAATGCTTCCGTGGTACGTGAATAAGTACATCTTTCGGCGGGATGTGCCACCGCAGAAGCAACTATATGACTATGAGTAGGAGGGTTCGGATACCATGGTGGCTCCCAGAGATTGCTTCTCAGGGTTGACTATTTGGGCACGTGGGGATATATCTTCTGTCAGGAGGTTATGGATATGAAAATGGCTACCACGATGGTCATAAGATAATTATTTGCGTGGAGGAGGGCTTAATTAAATTGCCCCTGCCTGTTTCTCGTTGTACTGTTTCACGATTGTTATGTTCTAGGCCATCAGGTTATTCTGAAGCAATTCCAACAGTCGTCGAATACATACTTTGATCATACTTTCCAGCCGCTAAATGTATAACAGCGGTTCGTATTCCTGTCTGTTCTTGACGGGGGTCACAGTCAGCTTGTTGTGGGTGAATCTGTGATAGTGGCAGAAAAGTTTCCGAATATTCTTGATGCTATTCCACCGGATACGATATCCTCAGGAAACCCCCTTGGCTAGAGCCAACCGCTAACCCTTGCGGAGCCTGGTATGTTTGTTTCTTTTTCGATCAAAGTTTATGCAGACTTTGCAAGAGCGTGTCCACGATTGCCTCCTGAACAGGAATCATGGGCGGGTAGAGTCGGCGTCGCTGGAGACAACCCGGCCCTCGTATTCTCTAAGGCTGGAGTTGGTACGAGTCAATCTTGAAAAATTAACCTGGCTGACCCTCGGCTACGAGGGATCTGCATAAACCTAATCTAGAGCTAGGTTGAGGTGGATACAACCACCGCCCGACCCTGTCGTCTCCAACAGCACCCCCAACGGACACAAACGAATGACAAGACCAAGGATGATGAATATGGGGTAGCCATGCTCCTTCTCGCCGAGTATGAGCCCTTATAGAAATTTTTTCCATCAGCCTTGGGATCGCCCTGCCAAGTCCCATTGGGTCGGGGAACCACGGTACCTGACGGCAAGACCCACGAGGGTGGAGGGCGTCATTAGGTAACAGGATGGAGATGCTTTTACAACTCACGCACACCCGGAGAATTGACCTCGTAATGGCAATCGTCCCTGCGGAGGGAAATTTCATGGCGGGAATGACTCAGTCGAGGCCTGGGGATATAACCACCGTTCGTTTGCCGGCTGTGTAGAATGTTGCCCCCGCCATCAAGTCTATACCGCCTCCCCGTCCGCCACAGTATTCCCCAGAGTTGTATATGACACATCGGCAGTCATAGTGAAAATTCTTCGCCTTGGCACTTCCATTTGCTTCACTGTACAACATTTTCTCTTTCTTCCGGATTGAGTGTCATAAAATCGGGGATTAGAGACATCGAGACTTGTCGATTGGAGGTCGTCTCTCGTGCCGTCATGAATCCTCCTGACTATTCGCAAACGATCAGCTCCGGTCCCGGGATGGACTATGGAAGCGGACTTGATGAGGAGAAACAGCCGGAGAAGCAGACCAATGCCCCGCAGGATGTGTTTGGAGATGAGGAGAATGCGGAGGTCAAGTACAAGGTCTTGAGCTGGTGGTGCGTCCTTCCAGTCTTTCGAGGGGGATAGCTTACTCACTTCTCCTACAGGCAATGTGGCTTCTGTGAGCAAGATAATTCATGCCATGTTGGCTAGTTTACTGATTTCGTCAGTGATGGTCGCTGAGACAGTATCAATCGGCATCCTATCTTTGCCCGCCGTCGTTGCAGAACTGGGTCTTGTTCCGTGCGTATCCAACGCAGGGTCCCTCCCTGTAGGGATTGATATCGAAGTAGTTTTTAATTTGTTACCAGTGCCATTATTCTCCTCATCGGCCTAGGACTCATGGCTACCTACACGGGCTATACCATTGGGCAGGTATGTGACAGCCTGGAAAAATCCTCACATGTTTCTGACCCTGTGGTAGTTCCGCTGGCGCTATCCTCACATCCAAAGCATGGCAGATGCTGGGGAAGTTCTCCTTGGAAGATTTGGACGGGAGCTGTTCGGAACCGGACAGCTGCTGCTTATTGTTTTTATCATGGCGAGCCATATCTTGACCTTTACCGTTGCAATGAACTCGATCACCGAACATGGGACGTGCTCCATTGTATTTGGGGTGGTCGGTATGGTAGTCTCGTATGTCTTGTGCATTCCGCGGACATCCGCCAAGGTCTCGTATCTTTCGATTGCCTGTGCGTGTCATATCATGTTGAGACAGGAGCACAATTGGGCTAATTGTCGCAGCATTTCTGAGCGTCTTCTCCGCTGTCATGATTGTCATGATTGCCGTTGGTGTGGAACGACCCTGGCAGGGAGCCTTGCGAGCCACGGTTGATACCAGCCTCTACAAGGCGTTCCTGGCGGTCTGCAATATTGTCTTCTCTTTCTGTAAGTGCGACTTCTGGTCTGAAATTCTGAACATGTGTTGACAGGTTGCAGCG
This sequence comes from Aspergillus olivimuriae, assembly GCA_003719415.1. NCBI lineage: Eukaryota > Fungi > Ascomycota > Eurotiomycetes > Eurotiales > Aspergillaceae > Aspergillus > Aspergillus olivimuriae. Next base: position 25,353 of record RHLO01000188.1, read on the forward strand.
GGTCATGTTGCCTTCTTTGGCTTTATTTCCGAACTGAAGGATCCGCACGAGTATCCCAAATCGCTCTTCCTCCTGCAGGGCACCGACACCTGCCTCTACATTGTGACCGCGGTGGTGATCTACTGTTATGCCGGGGAAGATGTGACATCGCCCGCCCTCGGATCCGCCAGCCCCGTAGTTGGGAAAGTCGCATATGGAATCGCGCTACCTACTGTGAGTGATCCTCTACTGCAGGCGACGAGAGGGCTTTTGTGCTGACCGAGAGAACTAGATCATCATCGGAGGTGTTGTCAACGGCCACGTCGCTGCGAAATACGTGTATGTGCGACTGTTCCGCAAAAGCGACCGCATGCACAAGAAAGATCTGGTGGCTACCGGATCGTGGCTTCTCATCGGGCTGGTTCTCTGGATAATCGCGTGGATTATTGCCGAGGCGATCCCTGTTTTCAGCAATCTTCTGAGCTTGATTGTGAGTAGAATGGTGTATTAAGATGAAGATGATGACTGACTTGATGGCTTCCAGGCGTCGCTCTTTGCTAGTTGGTTTACCTGTGAGTGTGTTCCTGTCTGCTTGTGTACTGGTCTCCAATACTGATGATCGTTCAGACGGAACGAGCGGCATCTTCTGGCTGTATCTGAACCGGGGACGGTTTTTCTCGACCCCGATGAAGGGGATACTGACCATTTTGAACGTGTTTATTATTGGAGTGGCCGCCTGTATTGTGAGTTGATCTACCCAACGTCTTAGTCTGGAATGATTTTGCTGATGCGTGAGATTTAGTGTGGCCTGGGATTGTACGTGTCTGGGAAAGCTCTGCATGATAATCCCAGCAGCGCGAGCTTCTCCTGTGCCAACAATGCATGAGTGATCGGATGTCGTATCGCTGATGGATTGTCGATGTGTAATGTATGTTATTGTTCTTTATATCGTAGTCAATGGGAGCTGTTGGCAAGGACCGTGTTGTTTGGATAGGAGTATAGGTATATATTTGCTGAAGTAGGATCAATAAACACCGCATTAGAACTACAGAGAGAGGCCCGACAAAATGGTTCTTTTTGAATATGTAAAATTTTCAGGATCATGGACAAAATTGAAAGCCGACCAGTCCTGCTGCATGTCTTGCAAACCATCATGGGAGACACGATGTTAGGTAGACTGACGAGGAGAGAGGCAACTCTGCCGAGAGCACGTGAGGGCCTCGGGGTTGCTGGACCAATGGGCGCTGCGCGGACTCGGGCGGCGGGCTTGGCAGACTTGGCGGGAGGCAATTGGCCAGCACTTCCGAACTCCGACCGAACAAAGAATTTTCCCTCAAACCAATCCATGTGACTCTATGTATACTCCGGATGTACGGAGTAGAGTACATCTCTTCACTCCACAATGGCCACTGCTTTGACCTCCACAATGAATCGTGGGTCAGGCAATTCCTTGACCCCAATTGTTGCCCGGGCGGGGGCACTGATCCGGTCTGGAAACACCTCATTCCACGCCTCATTCATCCCCGCATAGTTCGCCTTCATATCAAGGATGTAGACGACCGCGTCGATGACATTGCGAATGCCGCCTTTGCCATGGGTGGCTCCCTTGATGATGTCGTCGATATTGCGAAGAACCGCGGCCGTCTGCTGCCGAATATCCAGGGTGTAGGTTCCGTCGGGGTTCTCGTTTACACCTTCGTATGTACCATCCACCCGTCGCGATGCCATCCCGGACACATACACGGTGTGGTGTGTGGATGGGGGTGCCACTCGTGCATGCGGATAGCGTGTTGGACCCTCGGAGGCTTCAGGGTCTAGGAGGAAGGGTGTGCCGTTGAGGGACATCGTTGGAGAGGATGGAATAATACGATAGATGGGTAAGATGTTGAGCAAGAGGGTCGTGTTGATGGCTCTATGAGAGTGACCCGATCCTGTTATAAAACAAAAAGGGAGAAGGAACCTGTGGACGGAGTCTCCGACATGACTGGGATATCGAATCTGTCATCCGAAATAGCCCATCGGAGATTTTTGTTGCTATCTTGGGAGGGTTGATAGCATGGATGCGGTTATTCGTTGCGGAACTGTCATTAGTAGGTATCCATCGAGATTTTCATTCCTAATATCCGTGGCTCTAGGTCGAAAACCAATCATCCGGGAAGAAATATTCTGAACCGGACCCTATAATCAATCAAATCTCTCTGTCTACCAGAGTCGACAGTATCGACCGGATGAAGGTGTTGAGAGACATGCCCCCCTGGTATGATAGCCAGAGTGGATCGTCACCCCGCACTGCTTCGGCTCGCTCGCTGTCGGGATGCCCGACTTCTCCAACAGTCCAGTGTAGAGATGAGGGGAAGACGAGGGGAAATCTCCGTCGAGTAAAGATCAATGAGATCCATCCCGATCCACCAGAAATTATTAACAACAATACCGTGCATGATATATGACGGACGGTCCGCCATCCACACCCCGCTGACGGACACAGGCCCATACGCACGACTCTATGATTACAACCATGGCACACAACGGCGTGGAATATTTTGATGTCGGCAAATTCGTCTTCCAAGACAGAACGGAGCTGCCCAATGTCCGCCTCGCATATCGAATCTTCAACCCCACGGCACCCAAAGTCGCGGTGATCCCGACGTGTTTCCGCGGAAGAATCAACACCACCGTCAACTTTGCGGATGGCGTCCTCAAAGACCACCGCGTGATCGTGGTCGCTCTGCTGGGCAACGGCGAATCGTCGAGTCTGTCCAACACTCCCGGATTTCCCCGATCCATCGAATACCCCGACTGCGTTCGAGCGCAGCACAAGCTCTTGGAGCATCTTGGCATCTCGAGCGTGGATATCATGGTCGGATTCTCCATGGGCGGCCAGTGTACGTACCATTGGACAGTGCTGTATCCGAACATGGTACGCAGGGCTGTGATCATCTGCTCATCGGCAAGGACCAGCCTTCACAATTACCAATTTCTGGAAGGCCCGAAGGCTGCGCTGGAGAATTCGCAAGACTACATGGACGGGGCATATAGACAGAAAGGGGTGACTCCGCGACGCGGGCTGCGTGCCTTTGGAAAAGCATATTCCGCCTGGCTTTCGAGTGCAGCTTGGTTTGAGGAGCGTCAATTCCAAAAAATGGGCTATGCCACTCTGCAGGAATGGGATGAGATGGCAACAGACAAGGGATACGAAGGCTGGGATGCGGAAGACCTGTTGATTATGCTTCGCATGTGGCAAAAGTCGGATATTAGCCTCTGGCATGGCGATGGAAAAGGCTCCCTCGAAGAAGCATTAGCAGCAATCACAGCTCAAGTGCTTCTGATGCCGTGTGAAACAGACCAGTATTTCCATTGGCAGGTGAGCGAGAAAGAGGCAGGCGCTTTGAAGCATGCGACCTTGGCTGTTATTCCGTCCATTTGGGGACATATGGCTGGTGGTGGAAGCAACCAAGACGACACAGACTGGATGGATGCCGCTATTGCTAAGTTTCTGGGATAGATACAACGTTATAGATCTCGAATGCTACAAAGTGTCTGCCGCCACAGCGCGCCCATCTGATCACAATAAAAGCGTCATTGCTGCCCATTTGCCACCAATATCCGACCGCCGTCGATGCATAATGAAACTCCATCCAGATATGCCTGAGAAGCTAATGTCAGGAAGCCGAATTCAACATGAAGATTCGAGAATAAACCAACCCCCGCTTGACTGGACAAATAAATGATTGCACCTGCAATGTCCTCCTGATTCCCGGCTCTTCTCGCCGGGACCTGATCGAACAAATTGCTGAAGATATTTCCCTCCTCACCGACAGGATTCATCTTGCTTGGAACGACTGCAGGTTGTCAGTACAAGCGAGCGGATGGGCACGGTGACGGATGGACGCACAACCAGGATTAATGCTCAGCACACGGATATAAAAGCGAGCAAACTTTGCAGCCAACAGCTTGACCAGATGATCCGTCGCAGCCTTGCTCGTGGCGTAGCTAGTTAGATCGACGTTAGTAGCGTTGTGCATGCTGGCACAGGAACTCGTCATGATGACCACGCCGCGTCCTTCGTCTCGTCCCTTGCGCCCATTCCCGAGGTCTCGATCTGCTGCAGCGACCAACAGGGGAAGACAAGCAACTGACAGGAAATAGTGCGCCATTGTGTTGACGCGGAACGTATCTTCCCAGTCGGACTGCCGGGATGACCACATTGAAGCTTGGAGTTCGTTCAGGGAAGATGTCAACACATTGCAGGACACTAGAGGATCGCGTCTGATGCCGGCATTGGATATGAGCATATCCAAGTGAGACTCTCGCTGTGAGAGCTGAGTTATGAGCCCTGCAATGGCCTCTTTGGATGAAACGTCACAGGCAATTCTAGGCGTGTTAGTTCTAGAGAGTTCGGAGTCTTCAATCGGGGTGGTGATGCCCTTCTGCGGTCCCTCCGGCTTCGTGGCCCAGCTGTTTCAATTCCATGACTTTCTCCTCGATTGCATCCCCTGGCAGAGCGACCAAGTATACCTTTGCCCCGTTGATCACTAGTCCCTGGATCGGTTTAGCAGAATGTCGATAGCTGGAACCTCCTGGCAGTACCTTGCATATCATGAAGCCCAACCCACTAGTCCCTCCAGTCACTAGGGCTACACGCCCTTTCACTCCGAACAGTGACGAGAGGTGGAGAGATGACATATTCGGGGAAGAACGAGAAGTGAGTTGTAGAGATGATACAGAAGATCTGGAAAGGAATTATTCGAATTCGAACGTTTAGTATTTCTATTTCGTGAGGCTTATAATTCGACTCCGCTTGTCGGACGGGCCGATCCAATACGCGGGCATACGTTTCATCATAACCTGATAGTCAAATGAAAATCTCATTCATCAGTGCATACGTCAGATGCTCCCATATCGCCGCGCAATGTCATTATATTGAATTGCCAGCTTCCGATCACTCCTTATAATGCTCCTTCGTCCTCAGTTCCGCAGCCTCGAGGCATTCCGTCGTCATAGCCGGATCTCGCGGAATCAACTTCACCTTGAAGTCTCGCGGAATAGCCACCAAAGCCGTTTTGAACTGATTGTAGTCCACGTAATCGGTATTGGGTGGCTCGGACTCGGTCGCGACAATCTTGTACGAGGAGAGGAGGCGAACCAAGGCGGCATAGAGTAGACGAGAGGCAATATACTGGCCCGAACAGGCCCGCGAACCTGCTCCGAAGCTGAGGTGAGTCAGGCCGGTCGTCTCACGCTCTGTGGGAGGGTCCAGTGTCTTGAGCCAGCGTTCCGGGTCGAATTTTCCGGCGTCGGATCCAAAATGGTCGATGTCTGTTCTCGTCAGTGATCCTATCCGTGATAGGGAGGTGGGACGTAATACCATGATTACCGGCCTGTGCATTGATCAAAATCATCGTCTTTGGGGGGATGATCGCGCCATTCCAGTTGACCTCAGTCACGGTCTTCCGAGGCAGGCTCATGGCGCTGACGGTGTAGTAACGTCCGGCCTCCTTGATGATAGCATTGATATAAGGGATCTTCTCTTCCACAAAGCAACTAGTCCATGCATCGCGGACATCAGGATAGTGGCGCTTGATGTCCTCGTATGCTCGATCTTGCCAAATTTGACCCTCCTTGGTCGAGAGGGACCCAATAGCGGAAGTTAACGTCCCCGGGATGGTCTCAAATCCACCGGACACGAGGGACAGGCAAATAGAAGAGACCTCTACACCATTCAGCTTCGTCTCTTCATCCTTGAGGATGGCACTGGAGATGCAAGGCTTGTCGGTCCCATTTTTGATCATTGCGCGCACTTTGTCCAGGAGAAGGTTCAAATACGCATCCCGCCGATCGCGGAGACTCTTCGACCGAGAATTCTTCTCATTATTGGGCAGATAGCGGAGCACGGGGATATAGTCTTGAAGATTCTCGGACGCACTGCGCAGGAGAGAGATCGCCGAGCCCACGTGCAGGATCTCGCGAAGCAGGTCGTCGTACACGGCGTCCATTCGGATGCCGTAACAGAGGGTCAAGGTGGTGTTGAGCGCATACCGCTGGATGTACGGACGGATATTCAACTCGACCTCCCCATTGCGACTATCGCGGTGGAGATCGCGCACAATACAGTAGCTCTCGAGATCAAACATGGGGTAGTAGCTTCGCAAGGCCGGCCGTCCCAAGGCCGTGCCGGCTGCTTTGCGCTTCTTCTTACACGATTCATCCCACGGAGACGACCCGATGGTGAAGCCCTGCGTGCTGCTGATGACGCCGTGGAAGGTGTAGAGGGTGGGTCGGTCAATGATCGCATTCTGATGGCCTAGCAGCATCTTTCGACAGTCGTCAAATGAATTCACGACGACGGCTCTGGTGTTTCCCAGTTTGATCTGAAAGACTGAGTGGCCGTACTGTCGCCACCACTTTTCGCACACCGTTGCATGATCTTCACCGAGTTTCAATAAGTGACCAAAGACTGGCACCGCGCCGGGAATCTCCGGTATGCCCTTAATGAAGGGTATATCGGTTGCGATGGTATTCTACCACCATGAGCGGGTGAAGTGTCATGAGATACGAGCTGACTGACCTTGTAAATCACCCACGCCAACAGGACTAACCCGACTACGCTCGCTAACGGTAGCGTATTGGGATTTTCTTGTACTCGATGGATGACATTGGTAAAGATCTCGGTGTCATACGTTGTCGACATGGTGGAAGAGTGTGTATACTTAATCTCGGCCGGTCTGATCAAGATGGCGTTGGCGCCCTCTTTATGTAACGCCAGAATCGCATACTGTGACAATTTCAATGCCCCGGCGATAGACCAGATGTATCATCGAGTCCGATCAATCCCCGCCATCGACCAGAAGGTGCGAAATGGCCGTGCGGGCCGTGCGATTGGACCGGAAGACGCCTGTCGGCCTGTCCGACAGTGTGTGTTGGCGGTGTAGATAAGGTCACCATGGCCGATAACCTCGTGTTGTTAAGATTCAAAAAGCCATGGGTCAACTACTGGGCAGAGATTCGTTTCTATGACACATGCGATGCATTGAAAGCTTGCGAAAGACACTACTATGTACATTGAAACGAAGATCAAGACGCTGGATAACGCACTCCCTGGAATCGATGTAACACCTCCTGCACCATCCGTCGAATCTTTCGCGCGGCTGGAAACTTCCGAGTGAAGGTGTCGAGCAATTCCACGGCCAGCTCCAGGTCCTCCGTCGCCTTGGTTTCTCCCAAAACGCTGGCCAGGTTGTCGGGTTGAGCGGTCGTCGAATACATGAGGGATAACGTGGACGTGAAAACCCCCAAGAGATTCAGCCAATTGTAGGCGAACCGACGCTGGCGGTGCATGTTGATGGCCTGACGAATCGACATGGCCGCGGCCATAGCCAGAAGCTTGACCTTGGCCTGGTCGAGCACGGGGTAAAGAGGAGACGGTCGGTACAGCATGGCTACGTGGGTGTAATAGTTCAAGTCGAACCAGCTACTGCTCAAGTGCGGCACCTGCGAATTCACATCGGGTAAGGGGAAGGGCATATTTCGGCGCCAGTCGACCAGTTTGCGGTGTATCTCCTGCAGTGTACGCTCCCTCTCCTCTGCATCCATTCGACTCGTCCTCGTGGTGGAATAGACTTTGTTGGCGATGTCGCTGACGATTTGCCGGAGTGAGAGGATATGAAGAGGGACCGCCATGCTCGATGGCTGAAGGCCGTCCTGGGGGATGATCCCATCGGGCTGGATATTGTCGTCGTCGACATTCGCAAAGGGCTTTCTTCCAGTCAGAAATTGCCGTTCTACATGGAGTCACACGTAGAGGGTTCATACCGACACGTCTATATCGTCGTCATGAATGGCAAACGGCCGACCCAAAGCCATGGACACCACCCTAGCGAGGACTCGATTCAATTCTCCGTGTCGCAAACTTCATGATTCAGACAGTTGACTTACCGATCCATCATGTACAAGGAAAAGAAGATCCGTTTCCGGTACTCTGCAACATCCGTGGGGATGCTCTCGTATGTGGACGCGGTGTGTAGGCCCATTCCGATCGCCATGCGGGCAGCCACGCCCACTAGAAACCACGTATCTAGACGATGAGCGGATGCAACGGGAGATAACGGTCACGTCTACTCACTAGGACCGATCTGGTTGAAAAAGGAGTACGAGACCTGGAGCATCAAGACCTCCAGTGCCGCCTGGACCGCCGTGAGTATGGATCGTGACAAGCAGCTGTGGCCGACTTACCACGTCGCCAAACCCAAGAGCCGCCTCAAAGTACACCATCGCTTTGTTGTAGTAGAGGACCGACTCGGACTCGTCTACCAGCGACACCGAGCAGTGCGTAGTGGACCCAATGGCCAGGACCATCCAGATGCGAAACATCCACAGGGGACACTGGGCCAACGGGTCCGCGGCATCCGCGTAGACCCGCCACAACACCGACAGGAATTCACCACGCCGGATGATGGGGTACAGGGTGTGCGAGTGGGCAAAGTAGAAATCGGTCAGATAATCGATATGCGACCGGTCGGGCAGGGGGAGGTCGGCGATGACGATTTCGGGCTCCATGAGATGCGGCAGCGGCACTTCAGTGAACAGGGAGGAGTTGTAGAGGAGCGACGCATCGAAGCTCACGACACCAGATGGACCCATGATCGATCCGGGAGACCAGCTTACATCCGATTCCTGCAAACGCTCCATGTCGGGTTCGGCGTCGAAGACAAACTCCGCCTTGTCGGGCGACAACCGGCGCAGAACGGCCTGTGTCAGTCGAGCAAACGACAGACCTGATGAGGAGCCCAAATGCCGTTCTGCGGTGGCCTCAAGCGACAGCAGCTTCAGCTCGTCGACGAGGGATTGCGACCGTTCATGTACCGGTTCCAGTGGGAGGGCCGTGAGGTGGTCGACCTCGGGCGATGTTGAGAAATCCACCAGCGGCGGCTCTGCAGCGAACGCAGGGAATTGAGATTCGATCTGACCCATCGGGGACGCGGAGGAGGATGCGACGGCTGAGGCCAGTTGGCGTTCTAAATCGCGAACCCGAGTTTCCAGTCCTTGGACATATCTGGTCGAGGAGGATTAGCATCCCACCGACAACGGACGGACAGACCAGACCTACGCGATCGGATAGGTGCCCACCTGGCGATCATCGTCCAGGAAGCTACAGGCCACCTGGGCATGGCGACAGGTCTCGCACTGGGGCAGAGTGCGGTCGCATCGTTTCTTGCGGCGGTGGCAGCGCCGACAGGAGGTGCTGGCTCGCGCGGCAGACGAGGGCGAGGGCATCGTGAAGCAATCGATGCAAAGGAGGGGGCGCAGGCGGGAGACGGAGCAGAGGATGCGTATCGAGGGTCTTATCTCATGCTGCTACTTCTTCTCCGCATGGCTTATCAGACACTGTCGGTGCGTTCCGGTCGGGGTCGTTATTGGTGGGATGTCCGTAGGATGCGCCATCTCGTATAGTACTAGAGTATAGCCTCGGGATGCGGAGAGGACGACTTCGCCCCAGACCACGTCCATACAGTCGCATGTTGCGCAGACATTGAAATGCCTTTTCCAACCAACCTCTTCGTTCTGGTGTCGAGAAATATCATAGCCATTGAGAATATATCGTATCGATCAAATCGAGACGCAATATACCACCAAGATGCTGGGAAACCCGAGCCTAATGAGGGTGTCCAAGAAATCACAGACACACCTGACCCACAATAGCGATACTGCAGTTGTCTGTATCCCTCTGTCTGTCTATTCACATGCTGTGTGGGAGTGTGCACTGAAGCTTTCTTTGCACGTCGTGGAAGCAGTGAAATTGGTAATTGAGCTCTCACTCAAGGGGGAGAGGCATTTGTCCCGAGAGCAGGCTCAAGCGCCTCGTCATGGATATCAGATGGCTCTACACGGCTTCTCGCGCTTGTTTTCAGCAGAGCTGCCACACAGGCCAACTTTCCTTTCTGGGGAATTGCATAGCGACAAACACCAGGGTTCGACATGTTCGCAGGGGCCATTGCAACCCAGGTCCACCGGGCGATGCGCGAAAGCTTCTCCGGGGCGGTGGATCCTGGAATCCTGTTCACATTCCTTTCCTGGTAGCCCGTGGCTATAGAGGACCGACAAATCATCGAATGGGGTCAGGTTAGAGCTGCCGTTGAGGCCACAGATCCCGTCAATAATGAAAGACCGTTAACACGCAATGCCCCTGAACAGGCAATCGTTCCATCGCATTAGCCCAGGTAGGTAACAGAAGGGTCACCCCGGATCGAAGACATGACGGTTCTCGGTGGGTCTTATGATCCAATTCTCCCAAACAAACCCCGAAAGCCCAATCTAGAATGCAGAACCAGAGTGATAGAGTGGGTGGAAGCTCCAACGAGATGAAGACGGCGACGCGGTTCCAGGCGGGTGAACCAATGCCTCTCTGAACGGGCCCAGCTGGTCCAGTGGATTCTTTGACAAACATCATGTTAACAATCTGTTGCTTCCATTCCGCTGGAATGCAAGGCAACCGACGACTCCCAGCCGCTTCAACAGAGGCGGCTCGCTGCTGATGTGTATGTAGCACTCTCAGGGAGGACTCAACCACACCTGGAATACAATCCTTTGACCATGGGCTGTCCGCCCCGCGTCGTTTCCAGCTGCCCATGGCCTTGTGAGCATCGTCATGCATGACTCGCGGTATGTCCGGCGAGGCTTTGAAAGGCTTCCGCGTGCGGGTTTCTCCACCAAACCCTAATTAGAGTGTAGCCATCACCCGTTCAATGCCGATTCGACGATCCACACGCTCACCACAGAGCCAAAAGCTGATTTTACATGATAAGCTATACATCATGTAGCGTCCATTTGTTCCTCGATGCTCTGGAGTACACAAACACCCATTTTAGTCCGGCGTGGTCCCCATGGAGCTGCCACGGTTGGCCGGCATCACCCCCCGGGCATCGCCTTTCAGCTACGCCATACATTGTTGGAGCCGTGGGTCTGACTTGCCCGGGATTTGGAATTCTGGGGGTTTCACTCTGCCGTGGTAGCCTGAAGCAACGTCGGAGGTAGTCAACCGATATGCCCTTACGTTACATGTTCAGCAGGCTAGCACACATCATACCGTCCTCAGCTACACCTCATGAGCCCAAGCCACAAGATCCCGGCCCATACGCAAGGTCGGTCGACTACAGAGGGGATAAGAAAGCTGTAGGGAACAGATGAGTGCCAGCTCGAGAGACGAGGAGTGATGCACTATGAGTTTACAGAGACACATGTCTCCCTCTTACGTTGCAAATCCCTGGTGGATCGAACTCGGGTTTGTCGATCTCTTGCCTCTTGGTTGCGGCCCATGGGCCACAGCTACCCTGGCAGTAAAGGAGTCTTTCCTTTCACAACGGCTCTGTTTTGCAGTCTGCACTACCTGTATTGAACCCACGTAGACTTCCAAGCCTGGTCGGAGCGGGAAAAATCCATGGGAAGGTTTTCGGTGTCGCCGAGGCCAGACCTGATGTACTATCCACAGGTGTTCGTTCCATTCAACACCTCTTCCACATGGAGTGGCTCCATACCAGACGATGTAACGAACTCTACTTCATGCTGACGTCTGTCATTGACTCATGGATGGAACCTACGAACACCCTCATTTGCATTGGGGGTCCGCTCGTGTCCCGGCGAAGTCCTGAATATAAGACTTCACATGCGTCTTCCTTCTGTCTGCGAGCCCTGTGCTTGAACGACCTGATACTACCAGAACTTGGCGATATTTTCTCACCTGTTCCCAACGATATATGGAACCTTAATTATTAAACCTTAATTTGCAAGTAATCGATGTCCTAACCAGTCACTCTATGGCTACCTCTTTCCAGCCGAATGTGCATTATTCTTTCGGTTCCCCCATGTCGCCCACCTCGCTAGTGGACTCCAGGCGAGTGTCTGGTATCCTGGAAAGCGACAATGTGTCCGGCAGGGTGTATCATTCTGTCACCTCCCGACGGAGCTCGAGGAGGCTCAGCGCCGAGCCTTCCAACCTGGCGGATGTCGTCAGCTCCCTGCGTCGACGGAACAGTAATGAGATGGACTCGTTGATCTCCAGCAAGCTGATCAATGCAACCCATTCCACCCTGGGAGACTGGATCCGGGCCGAGCGCATGAGTAAACTCCCGCCGGAGGGCAGCAGCTATGACCGTGTGCTCGTGTGGGCTTCTTTGTTTGTGGATAGACTCCACTCCTTTGACCTGGCCGTGGAGGAGTTTGCGGGCGACAGCCATCTCGCCGCACAGCTTGTGTATGGGTACTGCATGTTGCTCCTTGAGGTATAGTTCTTCCCCTTGTCTGGCGATGGGAACTCACTCTGATCACTTTGCAGCTGGGCGAGGAAAACTCGTCTGCCTTGATGGTCATGTTTGGCTTTTTCTGCAACTGCTCCCAGGAACTCGTCAACTTGCTGGATCGCGCCGAGCTGTTCTCGGTGTCTCAGGACATTAGAGATCAGTTGATCCTTGCTTTGGCTGACTTGGTGACTCTGGTAGTGTGTGTCGCTACACAATTCCACAAGTCGTTGAGAGGGATTGCCTCCGAGTCTGTTTCGATCGACATCTATAGCTCCTTCGCTGGACCAATTGAAAGTTTCCGAAGCCGTTGCGAGCATGTCTCCGGCCTTATGTGGAGACACCAGCTACTCCGGGATGGATTTGATGAAGCCACCGGTATGACCATCTTCGGGCTATTTCCTAGGTCTCTTATACTGACGGTGTCTATGCAAGTGTCTGAGATTCAGACAATCAAGCGCTGGCTTGAGCCGGAGGATCCCGTTCTCGCCAGCGTCACTCAGAATGCCGCCCACTTGGCCCAAGATCGTGAAGAACTAACCTGTCTATGGATGACTCCCTATTTGACTCGTTTCCTGAAAAGCAACAAAAAATCAATGGCGATCTCGGGCAAATCCGGGTCTGGAAAGACTATCTTGTCCTCTGTGATGATTGACCATTTGCAATATCCAATTGGCGGAGTCAGCTACAAGCCCATCTTTGTTCCCATCAGTGAGTGCTCGATCCTAGCTACCACAGATCCCGGGCCACTACTAACCACTGCTGTAGACAGCCGAGTCCAGGCCAAGACCACTCCTCGTGGTATTGTGAAAACCATTCTCTCGCAGATCTTCGACAAACGTATCGGGAACGTCCAGCTTTATCAGATCCTTGCGGATACATACAAACTATGTTGCCAAGCGGTAAACCCCGATGAATATGACGATCATTTGTGGTCAGCCTTGCAGAGTACGCTTCAGGCAAGCATGCGCGGGGCAAAGGAGCTCGTCTTGGTCGTGGATGGCTTGGATGAGGCGTCTTGTGGAGAGACAGCCTTGTTGCAGAAGCTCAAGCAGGCGACTTCGAACGCTGATCACCTCAAGCTCATCCTTTTAGGAGCTCAGAAGGCCTCGACGACGGCCGAGCAGACGGCGGTTAATGTCACTCCCGAGCTGGTCTTTGACGATATCGCAGCGGTGGTCCGCCACATGCTGCAGATGGAGCGTTCTTTCGCCAGCATGGATGAAGAGCAGCGGGAGATGACTGTCAACCGCATTACCGAGGCAGCCAATGGGTCCTTCCTGTGGGCGAAGCTGGCAAGCAAGCAAGTCCGCGGGGATGGATCGGCTGGTCCCCAGGCCCTGCTGAAGTCAGTAGACAGTCTTGCCAAGGCTGGCTGTACAATCAGAGACTTTGTCGCCAGTGCGCTGCAGAATAAGACGGTTACGGAAGAGGCGAAGAAGATTATTTCCTGGCTGACTATCTCTTCGCGCCCGTTGTCTGTGCGAGAGATTCCTGCCTTGCTCTCTATTCAGCTGGACAAGGACACCGTTACGCCACGGGATGTTGAACTGCGCCAGATCTTGAGGCCTGTCAGCTCGCTTGTCTTCTTCCAGAACGGACTGGTCTATCTCCGTCATGCCCAAGTGCGTGAGGCTATCATTGATATTTTCTCCCAAGGAAAGATCGCGCCGGCCACCAAGGAACGGAACATTGACATGGCGCAACGCTTGCTCCTCTACACCAAGCATAGCATTACGACTGAGCACGAAGCCTCGTTGTCTCGTCTGGATCCTAGCATCACCGAGGGTCTCCTGGACAAACATCCGCTGCTCGACTTTGCCTTGCGGTACTGGGTTGACTATGCGATGAAATCATTTGGCTGCGAGACCGACCAGGAGATGACCACTGCGGTGACACGTCTCCAGAAGTATTTGCCGACCTCTAGTATGGTGCCCCTCTTGACCATGACGATCTGGCAGCGGAAGGCTACCCCTGTGCAAGTCTTGATGCACAGCATGCAGACGAAGTTTTATCAGCAGGTCATGTCTCCAGATCATCCCACCACTCTGCAGTCGATTCTCTGCGAGGCTATTGTGTACCGCCGGTTGTATCGTACCATGGCCTCCAAGGTCACCTGGGTCTTGTATGAGGCCGTCAAGCTTTGTCAGGACGTCCTCGGGCCTCGAAGTATTGTCACCTTGCATGTGGCCCAGACCTTCCTCGACATGACTTCCCACGAAGTAACAGACTCGCGTACCGAGATAATGATGAAGCGGGTGCAAGTGCTGCAAGTTCTTGTGGAATGTTATAAACTGCACTATGGTGAAAAGAGTGAAATGGTCATCTCCATCACGACCCAGCTAGCTGAGCATTACCACTTCATCCAGGAAGAGGAAAAGTCGCGGGAGATCTATGCTCTCATCCAGGGACCCATCACAGACACCACAAGCCAGCGACCGATGACCCATAAGACCGATGACTCGCTGCGCGTGAACCTTCATGGTCGCCAGACCAAAGAGACACCTGATCTGGGCACTGTCTTGGCCCTGGACGTCAATGAGGAGGATGATCTGATCTCTGCGACGCTGGAGTCCAATGAAACTCTCTTGACACTTGCAGAGACCTATATCTCTCAAGGGAAGACTGAACTGGCCGAGAGCGCCTATATCGAGGTCTGGCAGCGAACCAGCCACGAGTATCGCATGAGCCGTTCCGTCGACATTGAGATCAAAAACCTCCACACCGTGCTCGCCTATGCCCACTTCCTGCAGTCCCAGAGCCGCACCGAAGAAGCCGCTTCGCTGTTGGCGAGCCTGTGGCAGGAATACGAACAGGGTCCCATCCCGTCCCAGGTGGTGGCTTCGCAGCTCACCGAGGTGGCCAGGATGATGAAGCACGTCGGCTTGTCGACCATGGCGCTCAACGTGTTCAAGAACTGCAGCCAGTACTATGAAAGCACGAGTGGTTACCACAGCTCAGCGTACAAGGAGATCCAGGAGAGCATTCAGATTACCACGAGGGAAGTGATGCAGCTGGTGACCCAATCTAGCTCTTCGGTTTCCGAATCCAGCATGAGGGATATGGTGCTTGACTCGATCAACAACATGGACGAGACATCCATTGCGGCCGCCAACACTCTGATCGAGATGTATATCTCCCAGTACCGGTGGCATGACGCCACTTCTCTCATCAAGAAGGTGCTGCGCGGTGTCTGGCCGCAATTGTTCAGCAAGTCCCTACAAGATGTGTCCCTCCCCTCGACACACTCGGAATTTTCCATCAGTCTGGCCGAGCGTCTCAGCAAGTGCTATCATGCTCGCCGTCGTCTGGCTAAGGAGGAAGACATTCGCCATCGCTTGTACCTTGCGCTTCGTCGCGACCGCCATCCGGGTGACAAGACTACGGACCGTGCCACCAACTCTTTATCGCGCTTGTATCAACGTACCTTCCAGACCGACAAGTTGATTCACTTGCAGCAGGAGATGCTCAGTGACTATATGAAGCACTATGGTGCTGAACATCCAACCGTCATCAAGCAGCTCTGGACCCTGGCCGAGCTGACCAGCCCTCGGCCGATTGCAGTCGACTACTACCGTCGGATTGTCAGCACTATCAATAAGGACTCTGACATTTGCAAGCCGGAGGCCTTTGAGCCGCTCTTGATTGTGATCAACGATCTCTGGAACAAGGAGCGGTACACTGATGCCTTGCAGCCTTGCAGGATTCTCTTTAATAGCCTGAAGGACCCAAAGATCAATTCCAAGCTGCGCCAGCAGGAATTTGTCCGCATGGTGTACAACCGGTACATGCAATGTCTGCGGGTGAGTCGGGTGGACTCGACCGTCCTTCACGATGTCACGGTGCAATACCGCAACACCTGCAAGACCCTATTCGGTGAAACTGCTTCCATCACAGTGCAGAGCACGATCACTCTCGCCACTATCTGCCAAGAGACTACGCAGTATGAGAGCGAGGCGGTTCAACTGTACGAGTTTCTACTCACCATCCAGTCCGACGAGATCGACCATGAGGAAATTCGGGGCGCCCTCGAAGCCCTCAATGACAAGCAGACAGATCTCTTCTCCGTGGATAAATATGAGTCTCTGACCACAGAGCAGTTGCAGCGTGTCATCTCCCACCGCAGCAAGCTTCTGACCAAGGCACGGTCGAGCTACGGATGGGCGCATGAAGAATCGCTCTCTGAGATGGAGGAGATGGCCTTGCTTTACTCCCGACGCGGAGAGTTTGTGGCGGTGGCATCCATGCTGAAGGAGACAACCATCCAGGTGCTGTCGAACGAGACCTCGTCGGCTCGTCTGACGGCTGCAGCCAAGAGCATTGCTTCCAGCTACATTACCTCTGGGCAGGCGCAGCATGGGCGGGAGTTAACGCAGGAGATCTATCGCCAGGTGGTGATCAAGGACACCAGCAATGTCAAGGCGGTGCACTTCAATGTGTCCTCTGAGCAGCGCCAAAGCCTGATGTTCCTCGCCCAACTGGAGTATAGCCTGCGTGAGGACTCCTCCGTGACGCTGAACGAGATCTTCTCCTCGCTCATCACCGAGCACATCTACTTCGAGCAATTCCGCGATGCGGTGCGATCGAAGACCAGCAACGTGCAAAGCGTGACAAGTTCAGCCGCTCGCCTGTTCGGCTTCTTGCTGGCTCGTGGACGACGCGATACAGTCAGCTTCGTTGTGGATCAGTTCGCCGAGTTCATCCTCAGCAGTGAGGGCAGTCGACTGCAACTGTCGACCAGCAGCCAGGTGCGCGAGTTCGCCGTCACGCTGCTGAACTACTTCACGATGCACACGTCGCAGAACTTCATCCGTTCCGTGGCGATCGCAAGCTACCAGCGCGTGCGGCAGCTGATGCTTGATCGCCAGTACCGCACAGCGTGTGACCTGGCTTTTACCAGTTTCAAGTTCATCCAGGCGCAGGACGGCTACTCGTACCTGCCCACGCT
This sequence comes from Aspergillus olivimuriae, assembly GCA_003719415.1. Lineage (NCBI taxonomy): Eukaryota > Fungi > Ascomycota > Eurotiomycetes > Eurotiales > Aspergillaceae > Aspergillus > Aspergillus olivimuriae. The sequence continues at coordinate 42,567 of RHLO01000188.1, forward strand.
CAAGCTCGCCTTCAAGCTGGGCATGGCCGTGTCTGGCCGGGAGCAAAAGACTCGACCGGAGGAATCGCAACGCCAGAACATGCTGGAGATCTCGTCGACGATCATGAAGGAGACCGTGCGCCTGTTCAAACGCATGAAGGTCGACCTCACCAGCCTGGGCCAGGAGAACCTGAACCATCTGATCGGGCTTCTGGACGAACAACAGGACTACCAGAGTCTCGCCTGGGTGCTGACCACGCTGTGGGATCGTCGCGAGGCGCCGGGCGCGACCCAGCCGTACTTCATCATCACGCTGGCGCGCATGCTCACCATCACCCGCTATCTGGTGGGCGACTACATGGCGGCGATGCGTCTGGCCGAGGATATCGTCTACAACTGCTACCGGGTGCATGGCAGTCGCCATCCCAACACCTTCGACATGACCGTTTTGCTGTCGCAGCTGTACACCAGCGTGGCGCAGCGCTACCAGACCAAGCCGGATGGTCGCGAGATGGCCGCACGATACTATAAGAAGGCCGCGGCGCTCCATGAGAACGGTCTGCGCGCGTTCGTCGACCCGTCCTCGGTGGAGATCGAATACGGCACCGAGTCGGGCATGGAGTCGGACGCGGGCTCGTCAACACCGAGCGAAGACCTTGGCGACGAAGGCAAGCATGTCCGCCAGCATCTGCATCTGCTGAAGCACGCCGTCGAGCGTCTGGGTGGTTGGCCCAAAGACTACTCCGAGTACCAGCGTCTGAGCGAGGCGGCCTTCAAGGCGTATCCGGAAGACCTCAAGGGTGTTGACGGGGTGGAGAAATGGAACTTGCAGAAATTTGGATCGGGCAAAGCCGAGTCGACGGACGATCTGGTTACGCCGGGTGGTGTACAGCAGGGCATCTCGTTCGATGTTCGTGATCTGGGTGGGATGGCGATTGCTGTGTGAGGACAGGGAGATGAGGCTGGGGATGCTCCCCAATACTTGATCCAACGGATGAGTCCGAAAAGTGCTTGTATACAGAGAGAAAAGTGTTCCCTAGGTTTTCGAATTATGGCAAATTGAAAATGTTGTTTTGTTCTTGATGCCCTTTTTTCACAGTATATATATATCGGCAACTGGATGTCACACGTAAGAGTAGCACACAACCTAAGGTACCAAGTCATCGATTAAAGCCACTCCAATTACCCTGCCGCTGTCAGATCCAGACTTTCAAACTGTTGAGATGCATGACGGCCAGCTTGCTCTCCAGCCCAGCCGTAGACCTAGCGAAGGACATGTCACTATTCTGTCCGCCTGCAACCCTCCAGCAGGAAGCCTCACTCGCCCACCTCCCTCGAAGTATACCCTCTCCCCAACCCCTTCATTCCTCCACGTTGACCAACTCTTTCTCCGACTAAGCCATATAGGCAGCCGTGTTTCTGACGCCCGGAATCACTTGTGATGACGTCATGTCCCAGAGGAGCACGCCATGACTGAGGATGAATTGGCTGCAAACGTCAGCCTCGTCCGCTGTGCATATCCCTCCTCTCTCGTCCTAGAAACCTCTCTACGCAGCCATCACCATGCCCAACTTCGGTCAGAAAATCCTCAAACACCTCGGCATCGACCAAAGCCAAGAGTCGGGCTTCCCCGGCCAGAGTCCACACCAGGCGCCTCCGCCGTCGCATGGCGCCCAACTGCCCGGCCACCGCATCGTCAACAACGACGAACGCGCGCTCTCCAACCACCAGGGCGGCACCTATCCCCGGCTTTGCCGCATGAGCGACGGCTCGATCCTATCCAGCTTCACGCGATTCCGCCATGGCGAGCGCATTCTCACGGTCGCGCGCAGCACCGACGGCGCCCGCACCTTCGAAGACATCGGGGAGGTGACCCGGGGACGAGGTGACGTCGACAACCTCTTCATCCTCGAGGTCGCGCCGAATATCGTGCTGGGGGCGTTTCGCAACCATGATCTCGGACCGGGAGGGCCCACGCACTTCCGCATCACCGTGTGTCGGTCCGACGACGGCGGACGCAGCTGGCGGTTTGCAGCGCAGGCGGCGGAAAAGCGCCCGCCGCTGGGCATCTGGGAGCCGTTTATGCGGCTGGGCCAGCAGGGCGAGGTGCAATTGACGTACTCGCAGGAGTTTGCGCATAACAACCAGTGCACCATGCTGGTGAAGTCGTTCGATCAGGGGGCGACCTGGACGGCGCCGGTGTGTCTGCACGGCGAGGAGCATCTCGTCCGCGACGGGATGAACGGCATCGCCGCGACGTGGGATAACGGTCGGCCGGCGCTGGTGATGATCTTCGAGACGACGACGCATGGCACCTTCGACCTCGAGGCGCTGATCTCCTACGACGACGGCGCGACCTGGGGATGGCGCCATCCGGTGTATGTGCCGCCGCGCGGACACAACGCGGGCGCGCCCCAGATCGCCTCGTTCGGGGACGGCTCGTTGGCGGTGATTTTCATGACGGACGAGGACTGCGCCGAGGTGCAGTGGACGAAGAATGCCGGCATCAAGGTCGTCTTTGCCGGTCCGCCCCAGGACGGCCGAGTCTTCTGAACGCGGCCGACGACATAGTGTCCTGGGACGGGGCATTGGCCGGGAATCATGGCGCTGGATCGTCAGACGCTGCTGGCGACGTATGAATGTGGCGGTCCGAAGGGGAAGACCATCACCTTGCAGTAGGGTTGCTTTCTGCTTCTCTGGGTGTGGTCCTACGTGGTGTAATG
>RHLO01000019.1:0-25687 GCA_003719415.1 Aspergillus olivimuriae
GGAACGGGCTGGCGGTGGTAGAGAGGAAGGACGAGGACATTCTAGGGCGACAGGGGAAGGACGAGAAGCTGTGTGTTGTTTTCGTGAATCAAAGGCACTAGGGGTTTTTTCTGGGCCGCCACGCAAAGGGCAGAGAGGGAACCGTGGTTGACAAGCATTCGGATGGCGCGGGTGGAAAAAAGGCTGGCGGAGGAAGTGGATTCGCCCACTCAGCCACACGTGCGCGACAGAGGACACATACATCCATAGTACGGAGTAGTACATGCAATGGATATCACCATCTCGGGGCAGATAAATGTACATTCGCGCCTATCATACACAATTGAATTGAAAATCGCTCGATGCAACTCCCCCCAAACTCCCAAAAAGCAGAGAACTCCAAGCCATGCACCAAACCTCCCCAGCCTCAAGTCTTCTTCTTCTTCCGGATCAAGCTCGCCTGGAGGACATTCACCCCCGAGGCCTCAGATGACGCAGGCGTAGTGTCCGCCGTCGATGCACCTGACGGCACGTCCAGACTGACGTCTGGTCTGTCCCCTTCTCCAGCCGTCTTCTTTCGCTTCCGAACAAGTCCCGCGGCCATCAGGTTAGTGGTTGTTCCGCTTGGAGGCACGGACGTGGCACTTGCATTGCTGCCCACCACCGGCTGTCCAACCCAGAGCTGATCAGCCAACGAGGCAACCTTCTCCCCCCATGCCTTCGTGCTAGCGACTGCCGTGGCTTGGTCGTAGAAATCTTGGTTGAGGAGGTAGTTGATCGCGGTTTTGTAGTCGTCTTCGCTGAGGACCGCATGTCCTCGGCCGGTGTCGGGCCAGAAGAACGCGTTCGAATCGGTAATTGGCTTTGGCGGAGCTTGTGAGGTTGGCTCAGTGGCTTTGGCTGGCGTATGCGATGTATCGTTGTCTTTCGCGCGCGAGTCAGCTGCCACTGAAGTATCTTCCAAGGTGCCAGAACCTTCAACAGCTTCGGTCGTGGAAGATTGACCCTCCTTCTCCACCGGGCTCTGTTCTGAATCTGTTGTTGCTGTCGCAGTCGTAGTAGCATCTTCAGATACCTCCTTCCCTCCTGTCCCAAGCACCGGCCTCGAGCTCAACATCTGCACCGAATTCACCAACCCCGGAGGATTCACAACCAGCCACAGAAACCCAACGAGTCGACCCGCCGAACACTCCTGCCGGAACGACATCATCTCCCAGAACTGATCCAACGACTTCACACTGCGCCATTGACCCGAGCTCTGCGACGACGAGTCTTCCACCTCGGCCGGCAACTCATCATCCAAATCAACCAAGAAGCGCGTCTTTGGATCATCCGGCAAACGCGGGATCAGGCACCGCGGCGGTGCGGCCGGATTATCACACAGCTGACGCACAGGGTAACTGTTGATCCATCGCGGCCGCTCGACATCATCCGACTTGGCCGAGCTGGGGAAGAAGCCGCGGGTCTCGAAGCGATCGCATCCAGGGACGATCAGGAAGGCAGTCGCGGAGCTTTGGGCCGACTCGGCCGCCTGGTCTGCGGCGCCTTTCTCCTGCGATGTGGACTCAGGCTCATACGCGCGCAGGATAGGGTCCACGACGCGACACCACCATTTGATCAGGCTGCGGTCGTCCAGCACATGTTTCTCCGGGTTCTCGATACTGCCGGGAAACAGGTACTGGTTCTGGGCGCGCGCGAACAGCGACACGACGAGCCGGACGCCCGGGCGCTGGCGCGTCTGCACCAGGTAAGTGAGAAATGCGCTGGAGATCTGGCGCAGAAAGGAGGCCCGCGGTGGGAGCTTCAGTAGATGCAAGTAGCCCGTCGAGTCGGCCTTGGAGACGAATATCGTTGTCAGGTGCGTGGTGCTGTAGACCAGCACTTCCATGCCGAAGACGATGATCTCTGAGCTATCGTGCTCCGCGTCAGACTCAGGCCCGCGCTGGTCCGGCGTGGCGGCCACCGACACCGTCAGGAAGTGGTTTTCGCAAAAGGTGGACTCGGGCTGCTCGCCCGGCGGAGCTGCGAAGAGCGCTCCGCACGGGGTGGGAGCTGACGAGACATGGCGAATCGTCACCTTCGCCTCGGTGGGGAGCACCTTGGCCAAGAGATCTCCCAGATCAACGTCGACCTTCGACATAACGGTCTGTAGAGGGGGAGGCTGTCGGAGTCATGGACGTGACAGGTTCCTTGAGCGCGAGTCGTGAGCATCCTTTTCGAGCCTGAGGCCCTTACTTGCCCCAGCTCTGAGTAGTCACGTGATATTCTTGATCGAGGCTCACAATCACTGCAATGAGGTTCTTTCCACATTGTATTCAATTTGAACAAAATAATCGTCCTATATTGATTGTTTGAGTTTTATACGGGTCCATGGGCTCTAAATGCCCACCAACCATTCACAAGAGTTCAAACCAATCCCGACTCTCTATAGCCAAGATCTCCAGCAGCTTCAACGACCAAATCAAAAGTACGCCGCCACAGCATCCAAATCATCCGCATTGATCAACATGACCCCTTCCTGAAGAAGCGTTCTCCAGATCGCATTCCGGGTCCGGATTGGAAAGTACGGTGTCTCCCAGTATCGAGCGCCGATTCCCTTCTCCTGGGCCCGCTTGATCTGGGAGCGAAGCGTGCTCAATTGCTCATCGCTGAGGACAGCATCACCTTCACTGACAGATACTCGTCCAATTGCACTAGCAAAGCTGGTCGAAGCAATGGGGGAGATCAGCCCGGTGATGTCAGCGTTCTCGGGATCATCCAGCGAATCCAGATGGGCGTCGAAGAAGTAGTCCCGATTGGCGACGGGCGCAACCATCTCCAGCGGCGTATTTCCAGTCCCAATCACCGTAATCGGACCGTTGGTGATGGTGGTGTTGTCTTTCAGCGTGGTCAGATAACCCTGGTCGCGGAGGGGCTGCAGGGCCTCGATGACTGCTTGGAAGGTCTCCGGACCGGATGTCTTCGCGTCGATGAAAAAGTAGAGTGTTTGGGATGTAACCGTATCGAATACTCCACTACACCAGGTGAGAATAGAAATAAATGGGCGTGGGGATGGGTGGCCCTTACTTTTTGGTTGGCGATTTCACAAACGGCGTCTGGGGGTTTTGCCGTTTGAGGACGTCCAACATGGGGTTGATGTACAAGGACTCAAGCGTTCTTTCTTCCGTTAGGGAAGACTCATCATGACCAACCTGTCATGTTCTTGTTAGGACATATCACATCAGGAAGGGTGGTTGTTGGTTGTCCTGACATAGAGAGTGCCATCATACAGCCATACGTCGGCTTCTGTCGACACGCATCCTTTTGAGAGGCCTAGGGGGTAAAATATCAGCGATATTCTGAGATCCGGATTTCAGACCTTACCTGTGTAGAAAGGAATATCTCTCCAGTAATCACTAGCTGGATGTTAGCACCGGTGCCACGATTCTGGCTGAATTAGCAACATACTTGTGAGAATGAACTGGAATCTAATCAAACACAGGTCAACAATTCCACCAGCTCATAAACAGACCCGCCCGGATGCCACGGTATCAGTGTTCGCTGAATGGCAGAGAGACGCTTACCGGCAGAATGCCCCTGGTAAAATCAGTAGGGTATCCATATTCGTCGCCTCGGTGGGTGTTTTTCAGAACACTTTGGAGCTCCGTCGACATGCCCGTGGCCAAGGCCAGGGATGCCGCGGAGGCCACAAACACGACGGCGCGTCCGACCATCACGAGAAGAGCGATCAATGGCTGTTCACTGGCACCCCGGAGGAAAAGGGTACAAAAATCGGTAACAACCCTGACTCAGTTCTATAAAGAGAGTACCGAGTTGTATCTTCCCAATTTCCTGACAAGGTTGGCGGCAGTGTCGTTCCAGCGCCGAGAAAGCCGTCCACTTGGGTATGATGTAGCCAATAGGGGCTGCACGTGGGTTAACCTCTCCAAAAAGATGATCAAAGGCACTTGAATACCTAACGGAGTACGGAGTATTCAGAGGGGATTTCAGTCAATGATTCCCAAGCACGCAACCTTTTCTCTTGATTACACTAGCCATTGTGACATGGTGGGGGTATCATTGTTTCTTGTGTGTGTCGTGCACAGCCCAAAGATATACATACTTGAGTCGAGTTTTCGACTCGCCAACGTCAAACAGCCCAGCCACACCCGACATAAATGATCGGTACCCACGATTTTGAAAAAAGGTAGATGATATGGGAGTTTACAAAGATGTAGAATTGAGAATCTAGCTAAAGATTGACTTATGGAGGGGTATCAAGTCCAAATCTTCAACCGAACACTTGAAGTGACGAACGTAAACATGCATGGAGCGAATACGACAACCATAGGGCCAGGCAACTGCTCACATCGACTTCAAGTCTTTAGACTTCCCGAATCGAGGGAGGCCGTGAATTGTTTTGAGCATCCTGTGTGCTTGTTCTCCGGAGGCTCAAGTTCCCAATACGTTGGACCAAGTTACTTCCCACCGCATCAACAGCGCCCTTGGGCGCAAGCAGCGTAGGACCCTGCGCAGCGGCTTCCTGGACTCGGAACAATTTAATAGAGGTTCCATTCCATACTCCGACCGTACCTGGCGTGGCACCTGAAGTGGAACCGACAACCATCTCACTGGAAAAGATGAATCCCCAGAGAAGGGACTCGTACCATCCCATGGACAGGGCTGACCACTCAAACGAGTGTACACGGGGAGGAGAAGGTTCAGAGATGATGTTATGTATCGTCGGTTCCTCTACAAACGTGGACAGATTGGTAATCAAGGTGCGGGCCTCTGAAGAAGAGGTACTTTGGAAGGCCGTTTCCGGCACCTGAGGGATGATGGCGGAAATTATCGTGAGAATCGTATGTAGGGGCAGCTCTGGTAGCCAGGACTCGAGCTAGACCCAAATAGTTAGAGGACTGAATCGTCAGAAAGATCCAGGATTGCACTCACCCAGGCGACAGTGGGCGTAAAGCCACTGGGCGAAGTCAGTAGAGCTGCCGACATGCTACTTTGGCTGGTCATGCTATTCTGCCGAGAGAATGATGGCTGACCGGCAGGCATTTTGCCTCTTGCTTTCTCGGACATTCCTCGCAGCTGAAGTGGGACACTTTCATCCACCACAGATGACATGGATGGTCTCCTCGAGCTCTGGACAGACTGCGAGGCTTGAGATGATGCCTTCCGCTCATCCTCCCTCTCGTCATCAGACTCATCGTCTCCACCTATGGCAAAGGGACTGTTCTCCTCAGGGATACGACCCAGGGGTGACCGAGCACCGGAGGACACATGGGGGTCCTCTTCGGATGCTGAGAGGATGGGGCTAGAAACGGATTCTTGCGAAGCGCTTTCGGCTTTCCTCCTCTCATTTTGACGCTCAATCTCTTGTTGGCCGCTTTCAAGAGTGAATTCACGGACAGCTTCAAAACGTCTCCGGTATTTCAAAATTGCAAACACGAGGAACGAATTTTCTGTAGGCAGTTAGAAAAAAAGCATGAACAAGAGGATGGGTAGCACGGAGCATACTGGTGAATTTGTGTTCTAGAATGGTGTTGATCGAGTCAAGTACCGAGGCAAGCAGCAGATGGTTGCTCTCGTTGGCGAGTAGGAAGCTCGGCGCAGACATGGAAGAAAACAGCTGGAGCATTTTGGAGCAGGCCGCCGGAGACAAGTGTTCGACATAAGCTGCAATGTTATTTATGATCGCCAGTAATGCTGGGTATACAGCAGTGAGATTGCCCTTGCTTGAAGTGATCAATGTGTGGACAGACTAAAAATAAGTTAGCAATGATGAAACGATATTTTAGCTGGCGACTGACCATAATCATGTAATCAGCATAAGAGCCCTTGAAGCCAGGAATCCGGATGGTCTGGGGCAGAGTATCTTGGGCTTCAAACTTTGTGTTCAGGCTCTTTCCGAAATTGGGCTCCACGCTCATTGTCTGCAAGATGAATATGCACATCCTGACCAAGCCCTGTTTAGATGGCTCGGACTTGTATTCGATGGCATAAAATAGACAGAGAATGATAAAGTCATGGGAGCGGTTGGAGTCGATGATGAACGATCGGAATCGCTTGTTGCACTGCAACGCCTCCCAAAAGAGCATGAGCATCTCGGGAGCCCATTTCACCGTCTTCTGGCTCCCAGGAAGAAACGAGTTTGTTGCTTGCATCTGAGGCCAATGTCAGTATGTACATGTCAACCGGACACAAGGAAACTTACGGGCTGATTCAAGATCCTAGTCATGCCATCGACCAGAAACTGGAAGTCTTCCGGCCGATGAAGCCTACCGAAATAGTGACGGTGGTAGTTTTTCGGTGGGTTTCCTCGGCCGTCTTCGGGGACGGGATATAGAAGAAGCACAAGCAGGAATTGCAAACAATAGATGACCAAGATCTGCTTGGGATCTTTCCATACAACATGGTCATACGGGACTCTCCAAGACGCGGGATTGTATTTTACAGCCTGCGAGGAAGGATGAGCACTGCAAGCGACCATGGAAACCTCCACCATTGCTACATACCGTGTTTAAGAGGGAGCAGAGAAGTGTTAAAACAGCTTGCTTGTCTGGGCAAGTCGTGATGTATGTGATGGCTTTGACGCCTTGCACGGGTAAGAGACCTAGGCAAGTCAGCTAAGTGCACTGTGCCCCGTCCAATACACAACTTACTTGATGGCATATACATCGCTTTGCCGGTCAATGTTAGCAAAAGTCGAAGAATCTCACAGCGGTTGTTCTCCAACTCCTTATTCGAGCCCATAGATGTATTGCAGCCAACACCACTCTGCCATATCGAATACGAGACCTTACTCTTCACAGTAGACAATTGTGGAATTGTGAAGTCCGTGAAAAACAGCAGGTCCAGCAAAGTGTCGATCAATTCCTCGGCCAAAGGCTTCACTTCTTCGTAGTCCGCGTCCCGGGGCGAGGCCCGATCCCGCAGCTCCTCTGCTTGCGCTTCATCGAACAGCACCTCTGCAGCGACCTGCGCCTCTCTAGTCTTCTTCTTGCGTCGGGCCCAAAAGAACTTCTCCTCCCAATCTTCCAGATGCTCGGCTTCGTAGACGAAGGGCAGGATCCGAGTGAGAATACGAATGCAGTTGAGCGCGTCTCGGTCGGGGGCCAGTTCGGGGTCAGGGAACGACGGATGGTTTTTCAGGACGGTTAGACGTGATGTCACAGACAGCAAAAGGGTCTCGAAGTTTGATAATGCATGATCGCGAGTGCGCCGTATGTCTGCGGGGGTAAACAGGCTGAACACATCTTCTGTCGTCTCTGGGAGCTCCCAGAACTGCGAAAAAAGGGTCAGTAAAATTCTGCATGCGATGTGACGCATATCCAAAGTGAGAAACTGACTCTCGCCCAGTAGGGGTCATCTGCGGGAATGTCCTTCTCTTCTGACAGACGGAAGATTCCCTGTTTGAAGACTAGCTTCGACTCGGAAGCTCCCATAGTGAAGCCACGCGCAGTGTTCACAGGGCTAACAGCCTCATACAGTTCAAAGAGCAGTCGAAAGCAACCCTAAATTGAGATCGCGTGGGCTTTCAGCAGGGAGGTTGAGCAAGGACGAGCAGGAGCGATGCGGCCGGACGGAGGAACTTGTGGTATGTTGGCGTTCTCGGGGGACATTGAATGATAGCGGGAACTGGGCCCGCGGAGAGTTGGGGCTCCCGCTGGGCGGCCCAAGTTCTTGGTTCCCACACGGGGAACGCGACAAAGAAATCGGCCGATATTAGACTACCGATCGGTGGGGTTTGGAGAGTCGAAATAATGGATCAAATAGTATGAATTGTAATACGTGGCTAAAAGAAAAAAAAAAAAACCTAGAAGAGCAGAAAACACCCTATAAATCGTCTCACACCCCAATGCAACCGAACACCAGTGAAGATAAACCCGATCAAAGACTTCCATTGCTCGCGGACAGACGTCTACTCCTCTCGTACAACCACTTGTTGCTCAGGCCAAGGCTCGCACGTTTTCCGCCCACCGGAGAGGGACTGGCAGGTCCAATGCTGGAATCAAAGGTCGAGCTGCGGCCAAACGACGAGGAGGACCCGAAACTCGGTCGCCGACCGCTGTCTCTTCCTCCGTTGGCGAGTGCCTTGTGGAATAATGGACTGCTCGACGGAGAAAATGATGCGCCCGATGAGAGCCGACGCCCTGAAGCTGCAGCACTGGTTGACAAAGGTGAGCCAGCTTTGCTGGCCGGGCTTGCGGTCCGGGAGGCAGAGAGACGATACTTCGGTGGGGTGATATACGTAGTTCCCGGCGTCGCCGGAGGAGTAGCGGAGGGGTCCAGCCCAAGAAGCGAACGTTGTGTGGGGGTCAGAGGGATATCACAGAGGTCATCCTTTGGTCGGAAGAGCGGGTACAAGGCGATGGCGATATTCGCAAGGAAGATGAATTGCAAGACAAGCAGCGTGAGGTCGGGGTAGGTTGAAACCTTGCTGCTGTTCTGGAGCCGAAGCGAGCTATCGAACAGACATTCGTTAAAATATATTGCGCGTACTTGGAGCGCTTTAGTACTCACTATGTCTTGAACGAGCCGCCGAAAACCCACGTCGCGAATAGGGCACCGCCATTCCACATGAGCTTCTTCACATTGTGATCGTCAAATACCCCCGCATTTTGTCGCCGTACGATCTCATCCATCTGCGGGTGACGCCATTTGCCAGGTGTCCGCGATTCGTCGGATCTTGAGACGGGCGCAGACGCCGGTTTGGGAGTGGAAGGAAGAGCAGGCGACGCCATTGATGATGCAGACGCCGATGATGACCAAGATACACGCAATGAAAAAAACCAAACAAGCAGGACGTGAATTGGCGTCCAAGTACTGGACAGATGTAAGTAGCCGATCGAGGATGCACTCTTTTGAGGAATGGTGGAAGAAGCTCAACTTACCTAGCTTGACAAATACACAAAGAAAACGTTGGTGGGACTTACCTGAAACGAGCTGAAAGAGCTGCGCGCCAAGTTACCGGGACATGTATGTTGGTCTAGGGCGAAATCCTTCACAGAATCATGACCGGTGCGTCCGGACAAGTTGAGCTCCTGAAGGAGCTGGGGCGGGGAGATGGGTGGCAGCGGAGAGTGTTTTGGTGGTCGATGCACCGAAGGTGATCACGGCAACCACCGCGGTTGCGAGCGCTTGTTCGCGCGAAGTTTTCCGCTAAGGCGGAAGCTTTGGTAACCGCCAGACCCAATGGTTGTCCCCACATAGCCGAGCGCCCCCTCACGTCACTCCGTCAAGTGGTTGTTGACTGTCCTCATCGCCGCCTAGCCTCCGATCCTGCTGTTCCGACTCTGCGTCGGAGAGATTTTGCCGAAGTTGACACCGGACGTACGTTAGTCGTTCTCGTCCCGATCCCTTGAATAACTATTCCTCCCCCGACCGTATAACGACATCGGAGCAATCACCACTGCGAGAGAGCTAAGGTATACTCGCCATGGCTTCCGAGTCGTCGCTGCTTGCGCAGGTGGATGCTTTCATTGCCGACATTGCGTCAGACTGGAATATATACACCACCCTAATTGCGGGTGCCCTCATTTCATTCGTCGTCATCTCCTTTGTCACCTCCAAGGACCCTGATATCCACCCCTTCTTGTTGGCTCGCCAGTCCACTGCCTTCCCCGTCCGCCAGCCCAACGAGAGTTCCGCCTACCGCAGTCTCGAGACCCCCCACGGATTCCCCCTTCGATCTGGACTCAACGTCAAAGACGCCGGTGCACCCAAGTGGACTAGCGGCAGAAGAGGAGATCTACGTGATATCTGGAAAGCTGCTGTGCGCGGTCCCTTGAGAGAAGATGGACAGCCCACCGGCAAGCCGGGCAAGATCTATACGGTTCTGGGCCGGAAAGCCGTCGACCACTCACTTGAACAGATCACCCAAGAGATCAACGTTATTGGTCACAAATTGCAGGATGCAAAAGCTAAGACGGTCGCTATCTGTTTGACCGACTCGGTCGAGCATCTGGCTTCAATCTTTGGTAAGACACGCTCGACCTGGCCCACGTGCTTCTGTTGCTGATGGCCGTTACGTAGCTGGTGCGTTTTACGGCTTCCGAACCATCATCATTCCTCACAATCTCGAGCCCAAGGTGCTGTCTTCCCTCCTGCAACAGTCCCAAGCCGATGTCCTGATCGCAGAGGCCGGTGCTCTCGACTTGTCGCTGGTGGCTGCGGGTAACAAGCAACTGTCTCAGGTCATCTGGGTTGCCAAAGTCGGAAGCCGACACATGGACTGGAATGATGTTCCCGAGAACCTCCAGGGTAGCCTGGATGTGTCTGTCTGGCACGAATTGGTTGATGAAAAGAGAGATTTGGCCGGACTCGAGGTGCCCGAATGGGATCCGTCCACCAAGACCCCTTCGATCAGCACTGTTTGGCGCTCGTCTGAGGGCGATGGAGAATTAGTTGAGTATCAGCCTGAGGTATTTGGACCCCTTCTGGACAGTGATCGAAGACTTATCATGGGATAGAACTTGATTTCGGGCGTCGCAGGCTTGCTATATGCGCTGCCTCGGAACCAGCGATTCGGTCCAAGTGACCTGGTCCTGTCCATCGACTCTCTTTCTCGATCTTATCCTCTTTGTCAAGTTTTCGCCGCATTGTACTCCAATGCTTCGGTGGCGCTCAATTCTGTTGCTGGTGAGGGCGTCGACTTCGCGCTTGCTACTGTCGGTGTATCCCCCACCGTTATCATCTCCTCATCAAGCACGATGGCCAAGTACCACGAGAAGTTTATGGAGCCGCACTCGGGAGTTTTGTCTTCGCTTGCTCGATGGGTGCATGCACGCCAATTGGATGCTGGAGTCATGCCGTCCCATGGACTGCTCAGCCAGATTGCCAGCATTGGCCCCACTGCCGAGCTTTCCCTCGACAACCTCCGCTTGATCTGCATCTCGCATCGAGCCGATGGGGATGCGGAGGCTCGACTGACTTCTGCTCAATTGACGGACCTGCGGATTTTCATCGGTGCTCGCGTAGTCTATGCTCTTACCGGCCCCGGAGTCGCGGGTGCCATCTCGCAAACTAATGTCTTGGATTATCGTCGTGTCCCGGGACAGAGCCACTTTGGCGCTCCCCTGAGCAGCGTGGAGATCACCCTGACGGATGTCCAAGAGGGCGGCGAAGAAGACGGACAGGTAGGTTAACTGATCCGTTTTTGTATCAATCCAGAGCCGCTAATTGTTCTCATTAGATCACTGTGACTGGCCCTTCTGTTATCTCCTATAAGACCACCCTTCCAGTGCGGGCCCGCATCACTGACGACAGCACGCTTGAACTGTGCTAGAATTTGATTCTGATGATAGATGTTTGAGTGATGTTAGCGTAATTTCCGGCCGGGTATATTTGTTTCTGATATTCGTATGACGTCTCTTTGCCGGGTACAACGGGCGTCTCCATTTGGATAACCGCTGTATATGTCAGCTGTGAGAAATTGGTCGCATGCCTTCCATTTACAGGGAATCAAAATTGATAAGCAGTTTCAAAACGCAGATAAGATACAGCTTCAAGAATTCTAGGTGGTAATAATATACATTTCATAGACACGGATGACGGGGAAACTAATCGACAATTTAACCCTGATGTAAGAGCTGACTTTGCACCAGACCTGCCGTTGGGGTTTGTTTGACTTTCTCTGGCGCGGCCTTCTTCTGGTTCGCGATCAACATACCCAATTCGTTCACTCGGGTTTTCAAGCCCGGAGCAATCGACTTATCATTGGAGATGCCATTGACCTGCAGAGCGAGTTTCATGGCATTGTAAATGGGCGCATTCTCCATGAGCATCTCATTGATGCTGTTCCAGTTCGTGGCCTCGCGGTCAAAGTTACCCAGCGACCAGCTGCCGAGAAGACGCCGAGCATAGATGCTGACCTCACCCGTCTCATCCTTTCCTCCGAAAACGTTCAGAGCGCGCGCCGCACTGAGCTCCAGCAGCGTCCCGATAACGAAGGGCCTCCGCTTCGGGTCCTTTTCCACATTATGTTCAGGGTAGTGGGTCTCCATCAGGGAGATGGCCTGCTTGCCCAGGGCTAGAGCCTTCGAGACCGCCGGGTCCTGGAAATCCTCTCGCTGCGCAGAGCGGTGAAGCTCGAAGAAATAATGCTGCACGACGCCAATATGGTTGAACCGGAGACCTGTCCGCTCGCCCTGCTTCGCGCACTCGAGGATGATACCCAGGGCGCCGGCGTCGCTCGCCCGACGGATCAGCCACTCCCATCGGTCCGACTTGAAGAGACGATTGGCCATGCGTAGCCCGGACAGGAACGGGATCAGGTTCTGCCAGTCCTTTGTCGTCTGCATGAGGTTGATCAGGTCCACGGCTTCCTTCTTTGTCGGTCTCGATTGCGGGTCCATGGGTCGGAGGAGGAATGGCTCGTCATTCTCGCCGATGCTCACGCTGACGGGCTCTTCGTCCAGTCGGTCGGCGTACTTTTGTCGGAACATCAGCTTTCGTTGCGGCGCGCCTAGTCCGAACGGTATGAAGAGTTCCTCGCGGAAGCGGTTGAGGGCTTGGTCCAGCTCAGCGGAGGAGGTAGGGGCGAAGCTGGGGATTGCTGAGGAGTTGGGACAGAAGAGTCAGTCAAGGGCCACGATCTAGGATTTGGCCTATGGGAAAGTACCATTTTTCGAATAGCTGCGCTTCTGTGTGAGAGTGCCGATGGATTGACGCAGAGTACTGGTACTCTGGCCGCGGAAGAGCCTGCCAACGGCGTTTTGCGCCATATTCGCTGGAGGCGACAAGGGGTTCGGGGGAAAGGCGAGGAGAGCGGGGGACCTGGATGGAATACGACCGTCAAAAAAGGATGCGAGGGTTATTATGCAGGCAGTTCTTGTGTCAACACAGCAATCGATATCGCAAACGTCGACGAGACGCTTGAGCAGAAAAGTTCCCGATGCTGGGAGGCCGTCCCAATCGGGTAAGTCGCGGCTTGGCGGAAATTCTGCCGGTCCGAGTTCTCTCCGCCGATTTCTCCAGGTCTGTTTCTCGCCAGACGTCCATCTACGCCCGTTTGACCTCCCCCATTCACCGGCCGACATGGCGACCTTCCCCCCGATAATGCGGCAGCTGGGCTGCTTCAGGTCGCTGATGAAGCCTCAGCCCTGGTTGCAGTCGCAGCGATCTATCTCGACCTCATACACTCCGAAACCCCAGCGTGTACCTCTCCCGCTTCAATTGCCGCAGTCCTTCCTGTCGCAATTACCGTCTCGGTTGCAGCCTGCTCATGGTGAGTGACGACATGTCTACTGCATACTGGTACTTTCGTTTTGTTGGGTCAGGGCATTGGGTTAACCCGCTCGGAAATAGGACGCAAGAAGCTCAAGGTCTACCCTCCACCGCCGTCGGCTCGTTCGACGTGCAAAGACCCCGTGGCTGCTGTGACGGAATCTCAGCTGGCAACTCTCGATCCCACCGGAGAACGAAAGGCGTTGTTCGACTACCGACGGAACCCCCGCAGTGTCAAGGTCGGCGACATTGTGCGCGTGACGTTCAAGAACGGAGATCCTTTCGCGGGCGTGTGTCTCAGCATTCGCCTGCGCGGCATCGACACCGCGTTCCTGATGCGCAATGAGCTTACTCGAGTTGGTGTGGAAATGTGGGTGAAGGTTTTCAGCCCTAACGTCGAGAGCGTGGAGATCGTGCAGCGGACGGAGAAGCGGAAGAGAAGAGCCAGACTGTACTACATGCGGTACGTATTCGGAATCTTTTATGAGGGAGCAATCCCCCCCAGCCATTTTCCTACAATGTCTGGATGGAACTAACAGCGGTTTTTGCTATACAGCCAGCCGAGACACGACATGCGCAGCGTGGAGAATATCGTGGCCAACTACCTCCGACAAAAGTCCGCACTTACTGGTCAGAGACGCCCTGGACAGAAGAACAAGAAGCGGTAATCGACGAGCGGTGCGACAGCATGGGGAGTTTGAATTTGGCGAATGTATTATTATCATCACATGTATATGGAACCGGACGTGTTTTTGTTTATTTGCAATCTGGGATAGAAACCAATACAGGGGATACCCTTTCCTGAGAGAGCGCAAGAATGAGGGAGAAGGAGAGAGAAAGTGTGTGTGTGTGTATTCGACAGTGATGTCACGGTGTGTGTGGTAACTCTGATCGATCGTGGTGTTCACCGGCTAAATCATGGCGGAACCATCGTACTCGTACCTGATGCCACGATCCTGTCAGGGCTGTGCCGTAGCACATGACTCAAGGCCGAGAGGCCAAGCCACCTGGCCTCGCGTCGACATCATCGTATGCATCGTGGGTGAATAATCTCTGGCGGTCTGCGGCGACAACAATCCCTCCGCATTCTTTGGGACGCATCGGCCATCGGGGGTGGCCTCCCGATCTCGATGGCTGTGGCTGTGACAGTGAATCGGTTAGAAGGCTCCAGAGAAAGAAGCGGGGGCCTCTGGAAGCGATGTGTCTGGGCGCCAATCTTTCACTTCTTGGTTGCGCTCGACCAGGCTAAAATCCATGAGGCCGTGTGGCAGTGATTGGCTGCTCCCCCATTCTTGGGGACGCTAGATAAATTGAGCTCTTGGAGATGGTGCCCGGTACACGGCTACTTAATCGCATTTGCCCCTTCCGGGCAGACATGGCCGATGACGCTGTTCCCAAACGCCCCTATGTCTCCCTGTCCACACGGCGAGCACTAAATTTCACCTGGATGTTTTGTCGCACCGGAGATTGATTTGCGATACAAAGTCCTCGGTCGTCGTCCTCCAGGGCTGAGAGCGAGTCTCTCACAGATTGCCCAACATGATGTTACCGTTCTTCAGGCAGATATGGACCTTAACGGTCAAGAACCTCCTGGTGGTCCTGGTTCGTCCCATGTTCTCGACGGTCTTCCGGGCGTTGATATTGCCGGTGATTTTTGTGGCATTCATGTGCGTCTTCTTCATTTTCCTACAACGGTGGCAGCCGAAGGTATCTCTAATACGAATGCAGTTCTTATGCGCGGAACTTGTTCATCGAGCCCGCGACTTATGGCATTGGTGACCCCACCCCTGTGCGCCCATTTTCAGAAGCCTTGAACATGATGAGTGGAACTCGCGACAAACTCGTTTTCGTGAACAATGGGCTGGTCGGTGGCCCCATCGAACAGGTGATAAACCAAGTCGCAGCACCTATTCGACAAAGCCCGAACCAGGTGCATATCCTTTCCTCAGAGACTGAGCTGCGAGAGTTGTGTCGGTCGACATTGATGGGGGTTTCTACATGTATCGCTGGCGCGGTTTTCCACTCATCCCCAACTGAGGGCCCGGGCGGCATCTGGAATTATTCAATCCGCACGGATCTGGCTCTGGGATCTGGTATCAACGTCGAACAAAACGACAATCCTCAGGAGATCTATCTTCTCCCATTGCAGCATTCGATCGACTGGGCTATAGCCCAAGCCAACTCTTCTGTCGATGGCAGCTCTCTTCCCGATGAGGTAGGCTTGTCTGATACTGCGAACCTCAGTGTATCACTGACAGCATATAGATCATGGAATACCCTTATACATCTTTGACCCAGGAAGGACGTCAGGATCAAATCAGACGGAACTACATGGGCGCCATCATCGATATCATCGCTGTTGCTATCTTCATTGGCATGGTGGGAGTAACATATCACCTCACTGGCTTGATTGCGATGGAACGCGAGCTTGGTATGAGCCAACTGATCGACTGTATGATGCCGAATACCTCTCAATGGCAATCCCAAGCGGCCCGCTTCATCGCTGCTCATTTGGCCTTGGACATGATCTACGGAGTAGGATGGATCATCAACGGTGCGATTCTGAAATACGGAATTTACTCCGAGACCTCTGCTGCAATTTCAATCATTTACCACCTTCTCACTGGTCTCGCACTGTCGTCATTTTCTATCTTTGGAGCGTCGTTCTTCAGAAAGGCACAGCTCAGTGGTATCTCCGTCGTCATCGTGTGCTTGCTTCTAGGCGTTGCCGCACAAATGGCCCCTGCGTCATCAAACGGTTCCGTTGCCATCCTTGGACTTCTGTTCCCATCGATGAACTACGTCTACTTTTCCATCTTCATGGCGCGTTTCGAGCGCCAGGGGCTGGCGGCGGATCTAAGCAGCTCTGCACCAGACAACCCGTGGACCCTCCCCGGAGTTGTTTTGTGGATCCTCTTGATCATTCAAATCATCGCTTATCCTATTCTTGCGGCCATTGTCGAGCGTGTACTATACGGAACAACTTCGAAAAACCGGCAAACTTCGGCAACCGGATCTAATACTGCCCTGAGCATCAACCAGTTCAGCAAATTGTATCAACCGGGATGGTTCCACAGAAATGTGGCTGCACGGTTTGGAAGCAACCGACGCAGCGTATTAGCAGTGGACAAGCTGACCATGGATGTCACAAAGGGTCAAATCATGGTCCTTCTTGGTGCAAATGGATCAGGAAAGTCCACCACTCTGGATGCTATTGCAGGGTTGACGAAGGTGTCGTCTGGAGAAATCAAGCTCAGCTATGGTGAAACGGGCGGCAAATTCGGTCTATGCCCACAGAAAAATGTACTCTGGCCCACGCTCACTGTGAAGGAACATGTGAAGATCTTCAACAAGCTCAAGTGTACCGGAAAGGTTGATACCAACGAGGAGATCTTGAAGCTGCTCTCCGACTGTGACTTGGATAAGAAGGTGAACGCCAAGTCTCGAACGCTTTCAGGTGGGCAGAAACGCAAGGTACAACTTGCGATGATGTTCACTGGTGGATCCTCAATCTGTTGTGTGGATGAGGTATCTTCTGGCCTCGATCCTATTTCGCGCAGAAAGATCTGGGATATTCTCTTGTCTGAGAGAGGGTCACGAACCATTCTTCTGACCACCCACTTCTTGGACGAGGCTGACCTACTGGCCGATAATATCGCGATCCTCTCCAAGGGTGTTCTCAAGGCCCAGGGTTCTAGCGTTGAACTGAAACATCGACTTGGCTCCGGATACCGTATCCATGTGTTTAATGTCCCAGGGTCGGAGAGCAAACTAGGTGGACGGTTCGATAATATCCCTCACGAAGTGCACTTTGACGAAACTGTCTATACGGTGCAAGGATCTTCTGAAGCAGCGCAGCTTGTCTCTGCTCTTGAGCAAGAGGGTGTGACAGAGTATCGTGTCAGCGGTCCTACCATCGAGGATGTATTCCTCAAGGTCGCGGAGGAACTTGCACTTAGTACACCAAGGGATAGCAACCTCGATGATCAAGCTAAACTTCAACCAAAGGGTGTCGATAAGCCGAACGAAACGGCTAACAATACTTCACTGGACCTCCTGACTGGGAAACGGATTGGCCTGGTCCTGCAAGCATGGTATCTCTTCCGCAAAAGGATTACTATCCTTCGACGCAACCCCATTCCATACATTGCTGCCTTTGTCATTCCGGTAATTGCGGCTGGCTTGGTCACGCTCTTCCTACAGGACATACCAAAGGCGGGCTGTTCAGACGAAAGCTCCTCGAGAACACCCCGGTCGAATTATCTAGACAACGCTTTGGAGGATTTCCAAATTGTCCTCGGTCCATCTGATATGATACCGCAGTTTGCTCTTCAGAGCTTTGCCGACTCCCTAGCATCTCAAGCTAGCTCTAGTGGAGACAGCTCTATTGACGTCGGGTCTCAGTTCCATACAGTGGATAGTTTACCGGACTTTAAAAGTTATATACAGAACAACTTTGCCAATGTGACTCCCGGTGGCTTCTACCTTGGAGATTCGTCGTCTCCAACTACCTTTGCCTGGATCGCCGACAATGGAAAATTCCCATTCGCAGTTGTCATACAAAACGCGCTCAATCGGATTCTGACCAGCATACCAATCAACACTCGATTCCAGTACTTCGATATCCCGTTCCAACCGTCCGCCGGTGACTCTCTCCAGCTCATCGTCTACTTTGGTCTGGCCATGTCGATCTACCCTGCTATGTTTGCTCTGTATCCAACAGTTGAGCGGCTGAGATATGTCCGTTCCCTTCATTTCAGTAACGGTGTGAGAGGAATATCGCTCTGGCTAGCATATCTGGCCTTCGACTTCTGCATTGTGTTGGCAACCAGTGTGCTTGCCATCGTTATATTCCGAGCTGTGTCCGATGTATGGTACTACCCCGGGTATCTGTTTGTGGTTTTCTTCACATACGGATTGAGTGCAACCTTGATGTCCTACCTGGTATCCCTGTTCGCCAAGTCTCAGCTGGCTGCATTTGCGTTTGCTGCTGGTGGGCAGTGTGTATTGTTCCTCATCTATTTCATCGCGTACATGTGTGTCCTGACATACGCCCCGACGGATAGGATGGACCATTATGTTCAAATCGCCCACTTCACAATTGCCGTCATAGCCCCCTCTGGAAATTTGCTGCGTGCTCTGTTCACATCGTTGAATGTCTTTTCTATCCTTTGTCGTGGCAGAGAAATCGCCTCATACCCAGGAGAGATCACGCTCTACGGAGGACCGATCCTTTATCTAATTGTTCAGTCGATTGTCTTATTCGGGCTTCTCCTGTGGCTTGACGGGGGACCAGTCTTCTCCATCCTGCGGAAGAAGGCAAAGTCCACGGACGAGGAAGAAAAGGACCCCCTTGACTCCGATATTGCAGCAGAAGTCGCTCGAACGACCAGTTCCGATGATGGCCTCCGCGTCATTCACCTGACAAAGACATTCAAGAAGTTTACGGCGGTAGAGGATGTGACATTCGGCGTTGCCAAGGGTGAGGTCTTCGCCCTTCTAGGCCCCAACGGCGCGGGAAAAACCACCACCATCTCGCTGATCCGTGGCGATATCCAACCTTCTCGACATGGAGGCGATATCTTTGTCGACAACATCTCCGTCCTCAAAAACCGCGCATCGGCACGGTCCCGCCTCGGTGTCTGTCCTCAATTCGACGCAATGGACCAGATGACAGTCCTAGAACATCTGACCTTCTACGCGCGCATCCGAGGTATCCCTGATGTGCCGTATAACGTGGGCGAAGTCATGCGTGCCGTTGGCCTGATTCCCTTCCAACACCGCATGGCCGCGAAGCTCTCTGGTGGTAACAAACGCAAGCTCTCACTCGGCATTGCTCTGATGGGCAATCCCACTGTCCTCCTCCTGGACGAACCCTCCTCGGGTATGGATGCTGCTTCCAAGCGTGTGATGTGGAAGACCCTAGCATCAGTCGTCCCTGGCCGGTCCATCGTTCTCACTACCCATTCGATGGAGGAGGCCGATGCTCTCGCCCGCCGAGCTGGTATTATGGCCAAACGCATGCTTGCTCTCGGCACGACAGACTTCCTCCGTACCAAGTACGGCAACATGTATCATGTTCATCTGGTCCATTCGCAAGCGCCCCACACCTCTGATGCGGACATGGAACGCATCCGCAGTTGGGTGGCCGAAAACTTCCCCAGCGCTGTTGTGGAACAGAAGACATACCATGGTCAACTGCGCTTCAGCGTTCCCGCAGGATTTTCGACCGCCACCCCGGACGACATGTCCTCCTTGACCGACGAGAAGGAGATCAAGCCGCAGTCTGCGGTTGAGTATGCTGGGTACCCGGGCTCTCAGGCCGACAGCAACGGCAATGCCAGTGGTAGCATCGGCAAGTTGTTTACTCGCCTGGAAGAAAACAAAGCCTCTTTAGGCGTGCAGTATTATTCCGTCAGTCAGACCACCCTTGACCAGGTGTTCCTCACCATTGTCGGACAGCATCACGTCAAGGAGGAGAATTCTGGATAGATCGCTTTCTTTTGGATCCTTTTTCATTTCTTGTTTAATTACTTTTCTGCCGAACCATACATATCTTTTCTTTATATATATTTATGAATGTACATTTTGCAGAATATGTCTTTTGTCTCATTTGCTCACAACGTGAAGACGAACATCCGAAGTATCCATGGATGGCATACTCCGTATGTGGAAAGTCATGGAAGGAGGCATTTTATCGGGAACCACCGCGGGTCCCGTCCCAACAGTCCACATCGGACGGATTAAGGATCCACCTATGCATTTAGCGCGGGGACTGAGGGTGTGAACACTACCTTGCGTGTTTTCTATTAAACTGCCCCAATTCTCTTCATCATCTCGATATCACTCATCTGAACAGCGCTCGCCTTCAAACAATGATAGACGCCTCTCCCACGCCCAAGA
The DNA here is from genome assembly GCA_003719415.1 of Aspergillus olivimuriae. NCBI lineage: Eukaryota > Fungi > Ascomycota > Eurotiomycetes > Eurotiales > Aspergillaceae > Aspergillus > Aspergillus olivimuriae. Next base: position 20,098 of record RHLO01000019.1, read on the forward strand.
TGCCGCTGCGGATCGGCACCCGACGATCGAATCTGGCCGTCGTCCAGGCCGAGGGCATCCGTGACCGACTGCAAAAGATAGCGCCAGAGCAGACTTTCGAGATCGAAGCTCTACGCACACTTGGCGATCGGGACCAATTGACGGCGCTGTATAGCTTCGGCGCCAAGAATCTCTGGACGACGGAGCTCGAAGAAAAGCTTGTTTCTGGCGAAATCGATGTCATCGTACATTGCCTCAAAGGTAACCAGGATTCTGCTCTCATCAATGTCCTTGACTGCCCGTCCAACGGCTAATGTGCCGGATACAGATATGCCGACGCGGCTTCCCGACACGTGTGAGCTCGCGACCATCCCTACTCGGGACGATCCTCATGATGCGCTGATCGTCAAGGCGGGCCTGCCCTATACAAGCTTAAGCACCCTCCCGCAGGGCGCGGTGGTGGGTACTTCATCGGTTCGACGTTCGGCGCAGCTCCGCCGCCTGTATCCTCACCTTCGATTTGCCAATCTTCGCGGCAACGTGGAGACTCGTCTCGCCAAGGTCGATAACCCGGACGGTGAGTATACGTGCATGATCATGTCGGCTGCCGGGCTCCAGCGTATAGGGCTAAGCCATCGCATCAATCAGTATCTTCGTTCCAGGGATGGGGGCATCTTCCACGCCGTTGGACAAGGCGCTCTGGGCTTGGAGATTCGCAAGGGAGACGAGAAAACGCGGAAGCTGCTGGATCAGCTGGCGGATCAGAAGTCTACTCTTGCGTGCCTTGCCGAGCGGGCACTTATGAGGATGCTCGAGGGCGGCTGCAGTGTTCCTATCGGAGTTGAGACGGAGTGGCTCACCTCGGGGGAATTGAGGATGAGCGCTATCGTTGTCAGTCTCGATGGCAGGAAAAGTGTGCAGGACACTATTGAGTCTAGGGTTGAAAATCCCGATGAGGCTACCTCGTTTGGAGAAGAACTGGCAGCAAGACTAGTTCGGGCTGGGGCAGAGGCAATTCTGAGCGAGATTAATGCGAATCGGCCGGCAAAGGACTGATGACAGGATTCATATTGTTTCCTTTTGTGTATGAGTACTACACGTGCTGCAAAGATAGCGCTCCCTAGTGGTATCATTGATAGATTCTATTTTGTGCCGACAGACTTTTCTTGGGTGTTAGTATACTATATAGTCTTCCGGCCACATTTGCCATCAAGAACATAGAACTGAATCTAGACCACAAGTATACGAAAGTTGGCTCATGCATGAATAAGCTCTGTGGACTAGCTAGTGCCCGCTAGCTTCTCTCTATTGACATGAAGACTTTGTATCCGTGACCACGCAGTCATTCCATGCTGTCGTATTGAAACCTGTCTTGCCCAGGTTAAAACCCTCCCATCAACTAAGATCTCTCATTTTGTCGGCACATAGCGCTGAAAAACACATACATTTTCACTATTCCTTACTTGAGAAATATCAGTGGCCCGAATATCTGTCTCGACCTCATGCATTGGTTCCCGAGGTATCTACTCCATCTCCTACAACCGCGGGGACGATCCTTCGATCAGACTGCCAGCATACGCCACCAATCCTCTCCCAGGGGAAGCCAAGGTGTCCAGTTCTATTTTCCGGCAGCAAGTAATACCCTCCATCACTAGAACAACAAACCCGTCCCTACCATGAATTCTAACATCATAAAAACCACATTGGATAGTATCTCCGCTACTTATAAACTGCGCTGACACGCCAAGACTCTTCAATATCTAGGCTTCCATCCCTCCCGAATTCTTACATCCCCCGAATCAACCCAAACAACCACAATGGTATCCCTCGAAGACGTCCGACAAAACAACGCAGGTCTCAGAACCACCTACGGTCCCAACCTGGTCGCCATATTCGGTGAGTCCTTCCAAACTTTACCCCCAAACACCCGATTAACCAAGCGCAGTGGGCGGAACCAGTGGCATTGGAGAAGCCACCGCTCGTGCCTTTGCACGCAACACCATAGAACCCCGCATCTATCTCATCGGTCGCAACGAGCAGCAGGCCTTGAAAATTATCAATGAGCTCCGCCAGGTGAACTCTGATGGTCGGGTGGATTTCATCAAATGTGACGTTTCCCGGTTGCGAGCGGTTGATGAAGCGTGCCGTGCGATCCAGCAAAAGAAAGAGCAGGTGAATTTGCTCTTTATGAGCTCGGGGATCTTCACCACAAAGGGTCGGGATGGTACATGTCCCTTTTTTTCCTTTCCCTTTTTTTCCTTCTTTCATTCTGCAATCATCGAGGACTCCATACTGATCAGCACGCAGAAACCGATGAAGGCCTGGACAAGAAACTAAGCCTGCACTTCTACTCGCGCATGCGATTCATCGCCAATCTCCTTCCTCTGCTGAACAAGGCCGGCACGGTCAAGACAGACGGACTCAACCTGTCGCGGGTGATATCTGTCTTGGAAGCCGGCGGGGAAGGGCCTCTGATAATGGATGACCTCTCACTGCAGACGAACTACAGTCTGAAGAACTGCGCCAAACATGCAATTACGATGACGTCGCTGTCGATGGAGCAGCTGGCTCAGGCGAATCCGTCGACGTCCTTCATCCACGCCTACCCTGGTATCGTCAAGACGGGTCTGATGCGTGACTTCAACGCGGTGACGAAGGCGGCAATGGGGGCTCTTTTCACCCTGGCCAGTCCGTGGATGGTCCCGTTGGATGAAAGCGGCGAAAGACACTTGTATGCTGCGACGAGTACGCTGTACCCGCCGCGGAGGGCTAATGCTACCGATGCTTGTCTTGGATCTGATGGGGTTGCTGGGACTGGGGCGTATCTGCTGAATTGGGATGGGGCACCTCGGGGGAACTTGAAAGTGTTGCAGGGTCATCGACGGGATGGGGTCGGAGAGCTGGTCTGGAAGCATACTTTGGGTGTTTTCAAGGGGATTAGTGGCGGTAGCTAAGTGTTTTCTCGAGTAGGTATAAAAAAGATTGGATTGAAGCACGCTTGCCTTGGTCAGGCTGCGTCGGTGCCTTCATAGGGATGAAAGGTTGCTACTGTACAGACCCTCTTCCAAAAAGTGGCTAAACCGTGATGTTAAACTCCCAAATCCTTCAAAGCACCTACCTTCCCTAAAAGTGGGAGTCCAACTTCACCACTCGTCATAAAAAGCTTCCAAGTAGGCTCATCAGGCACGAACTTACCACCCAAAAAAGAACCCCGTTTCTAGTAGATATACCGGAAACTAGATCACCATCAGCAGACCAAGCATGAAAAAAGATAGAAAAACATACTTCAAATTCTCCCGATCCGTCAAATCCATAAAAGCGGTAGCCCCCAGATCTCGCCCCTCAAGACCACCCTCCATCTGTGACTGAATGCGGTCCCGTTTCTTATTCTCCCAGCGCAGGAGACATCCAAGGGCAATGATGAGGACGACTTCGATCAAGTGTGAGACGATCATGGACCAGATGCCGAGCTCATATGACGGTCTTTCTCAGTGTCAGTGTCACATGTGTTCTCGTTCAGTCCAAGTCTAAGAAGTCAGGACACTCACTTCTGCGCATCCTTGTAGAAAAACGGACCGGCGATGTTCCCGGTACAGTATCCCAGGAACAGAACGGCGTTGGTGACGACTTTCTTCGTGTGTCCTGACCAACTTCTATTAGCTATACGGGTATAGAATCGTAGGATGGAAGTCATACCAGCCGTGTTGGCCACCTGCATACTCAGAATGAGCACAAAGGCCGCATTATAAGGTCCGGTCAGATAGTAGCAGATCAAACGACCGACCCTCTGATCCATGGGAACGAATCGCAGACCGAAGCTACCTGCAATGTTCGGAATGAGGAAGATCAAAATGAACACGCAACGTCGGTTCTCGAACCGGTCATTGAGGTAGACACAGACCAGGATGGAGATGGCGATTAGGACACCGTAGGGGATCTGTGAGCCGTCAATCACCTGGTTACTTGACCGTACTCTCGCGGATCCGTCGCCTCCCCGATCTTTGCAGAGAAAAACCTACCTGCATCAAAGTAGTGACCAGAGTAGAGAAGCCAAACCCCTTGATAATGATCGTGCCAAAGTTGGAGATACCCCCATTCGGAATGTTACCTATCAATCTCAATCAGTATCTTGCCTCTCTCCGACCTAATCCATCAAAGCAACTTACACACAATCCCCAGAATGAAGAAAAAGTACAACTTATAGTCCGAAAACGCCTCCCGAATCTGCGCCGGTTTGAGATGTTTATTCTCCACGCCCGTCTGATTCTCCCGAAGTCGCTCGACCGCAATCCGACGCTCTCGCTTCGTCAAACCGGGAGCCGTGACCGGCGAATCCGGGAGAAAGATAAACATGACAATGCCCCAGGTCGAGCAAAGAGCGCCACTACAGCCGTCCGGTCAGCAGGTCATCAACAAGCCAGTCAACAATGCAAAGAGCCACCCGTACATGACAAGAAACTCATACTTCCACGACGGAAGCGCCCCTCGAATATTCCCTATGCCGTACCCGAGCAGCCCACCGAGGGCAATGCCAAACCCGTTCGCCGTGTACCACAGGCCCATACGGACCGGTTGTTCGCGACGGGTGTACCACATGCTGGTGATGAGCATAAAGGCCGGATCGGCGCACGCTTCTGCGGCACCGCCCAACGCGCGGAGAACGGCCAGTGTTGCGAAATTGGGACAGGCTGCCTGGATCATGAGAAAGACGCCCCTAGCCATGCGTTAATGGGGTCGATGTTGGATGTAGTCTGGGACATGGATGAAACGCACGACATACCACATGAAGATGTTGACCCCCAGATATTTTCCTATCAGTCATTAGACCTTGTCCCATAGATACTTCAGATTCGGGGTGAAGTACCGATAGGAAAACGCTGCAGCATGAAATTTGTCGGAAACGCCCATGCCTATACACGCATATTAGCACATACACATCACCACCAAACCCACCACTCAAACTCCACATCCCGAGAAGATAAGACACATACCAAGAAACCAAAGTAGAAAATACTACTCAGCCAGCTATACTGCGTCCCATGCAGCCCCAAATCCTCCACAATCCCAAAGATAGCCGCATAGCTTAACGTTGTCTTCCACAAACCCGACGGAATCAACATCAGCATTGAAAGTCACCGCAAACAGAGGTAATGAAACCCACCTTATCGATATAAAAAAACGCATAGCAAACCGCCAAATACGGCAAGATCATGAAATCAATCTTCCACAGCACGCGCCTCGCCTCCGCTTCATCGACCGGCTCATGCAGCTCATCCGGATCATTGAACAGCGCCATGGCCGTATCGCCATCTCTAGACTTGGCTGCCTGCCATTTCGGATCGGTCGACGTGGTCTCGTCGTGCATAGTGGTAGGAGGCGCTTCCATGACGTCGTCGCTTTTGAAGCCCGTCACGGCTCCGAATCGCGATGCCAGACCCATGATGGGATTCTCACTTCTGATCAGGGAGGGAGGCGGATGATCGGTATGTAAGGGGGGGGGAGGGAGCAAGTGCCACACGACAAGAGACGCACAGAGTCACTGGATAAGGAAGAGACTGACAGACAGGAAGAAGCCAGCAACGGCGCAAACTCCGTACGACAGGCTTTTATG